>CM035407.1:123676185-123886185 GCA_020310875.1 Ceratopteris richardii
CTATGCAATCGTGTAGTTTCTATTATTACTCGTGTTGTGTCTGGGACATTGGGTATCTCATTGCATTGATTCTCTGAGATCAATTGACCATTGGCCTTGTGTTGGAAGGTCAGGTATAAGTCTTCTTCAAAAGATGAAGCAAGCAAATAGATTTTGCCTTCTGAGTAGGTAAGCCTCTTGGGCCCCCATCCTTCACTTAGAAAAAAAAATATTATGCATTGTAATGATCATATTTGGAGCTTTTCCCTTTACAAAGCTCTCATGTTTTGTATATTCTTCATCATGTCTCTACCTTCTCTTTGACCTCATATTAATCGTGAGCCTTAAAACCAATTATCCTTAGCAAAGCAAGAAACTTTAGAGTACATAGAACACTTGACCACATGTAGGAAGATTAAATCTTCATGAAAGCTTGAAATCAAGCTCAGATACATATTTAGTAGTGGTCATCAAGTTTTCAATCTTTATGAAAAAGTTGAAGACATTATATACATCCAAGAAATTTTAGCTTATTATTGGAATTTTATACGTATTTGTTCGATTTGTTGGAATCAATGGTTAAAAATTGTTGATATATTTAGGTAGTGATGTGTGTGAATACTCTAGGACCGTTGAGACAATTTTTTCCCTCTTTAGGAGGTTTTTTTCCCTCGACTTGTATATACGTCTATTGCCCTAATGGGCTACTTATCTTTGTACATTCTAGTGGTAGTACATTCATTCAATAGTGTGTGTTCTGCTCTAAGTTTCTTCTTCTTCCTTGTGATGCTCGCATGATTTTGTAGACATCTAACTCCAACAATTGGTATCAGAGCAGGTCGTTGCTTCATCTACGACGTCGTCGACACCCCTCCAATCACAGTCTCAGAATCACATGAAATTTGGTACGCATACTCAGGGTGATTAGGAGATCAAAACAGCTTCGTTTTTTGGTGCCGAAATCGCGATCTAAGCTCGTTTCCGCCTCCGAACGCACTATTGCAGCACTTATGCAAGCTATTGTCTTTCTGTGCCAAAGTTATATACCAGTTTTCGTTCGTGAGTATAAGCATCTCGAAGTTTGCCACAAGTCTAGCAGAACTCGTTTGGGTAGTTCTGTTCAACTTTTTCAGATCCAGTCATTTTTTTGCTTTAACCAATGGCCATGGCTGAAAGCAATAATGTATTCCATATGTTGGCTATTGAGGATAAGTTGGATGGTATCAATTACCCATTGTGGGCTTATGTGATGCAACATGTATTGGTTGCAAAAGGACTATGGAACATTGTGCATGGTGTTGAAAAACGTCTTATTACACTTGCAAATACAGGTATTGAAGCGGATGTAGATGACATTGAAGATGTTGATATTTTTCAGATTCTTGTTCGTGTTGCAATTTTTGTTGCACCTATTGTAGAGCAAATTCGTTGGGATGGTAGAGATGCTCACGCACATGCATTGATAGCCTTGCATGTCAAACGTGCCATTATTCTTCACATTTGCTCTTGAAGAACAACTAAGAATGCTTGGGATACAGTTACCACATTGTACCAGACTAGGAATGAGGCTCGTGTTTCTTACCTCCGAAAACAGTTGGAGAGTGAGCATATGAATGAAGGTGATTCTATGGATAGTTTTCTAACAAAGATCAATGATTTGAAGGAACAATTGATTTCTGTTGCTGAAGTTATACTAGATAGCTCACTTGTGCAGACAGTTCTCAATGGTCTTTCTGATTTATATCAAAATTTTGCTTCTACTCTTCATTTGATAATGAAAGGCAATCCAAATGCCTTGTCATTTGAGGAGTTAGTTTTTTTTCTATTGCAGGAAGATTAGTCTAGGTAGAATAGGTCTATTATGCGTGTTGCAGATCAAGCTTTCTTGGCTAGTCAGAAAGGCAAAGGTAAATGGAGCTCATCTACTAGTAAGCAGAAATCTGCAAATGTTGCACGTTTGAAGAAGGAAGACAAAGATGAGAAGAAATTAGAAAAGCAAAAATTGTTTTGCAAATATTGTAAACCAAATGCTCATGTCATTAAGAGCTGTCCAAAACTGGCTGCTAAAGAGGCAAAGAAAAAAGAGGTAGGAATGGTTGTTGCAGAGGCCTCTACACTGAAAACAGAGTATGCTAATCTTGTGCTTAATGAAGAATGGGCATTTACTATTGTTTGCAGTTTTGACCCATCTATGTAGTAGACTCAAATGTTTGGTATTTTGATAGTGGGGCAACCAAACATATTACCTCCCAACGCAGTTCTTCACTTCACTTGAGCTTGCCCCTACAGGGAATAGTGTCACATGTGCCAATAACTCCTCTTACCTTTTCATGGGAGTTGGTAAGATCATTCTGACTACAACTGATGGTAGTTCTTTCACTTCGTCAGATGCTTTATTTGTGCCAGGGATCAAGAAGAATCTGTTATCAATTTCGGCTTTAGCCAAGATTGGCTTGGTTGTGAAATTTGTTGATGATAGGTGCACAATTCATGATCTATCAAATGGTGACGTGATTATTGCTTCTAGCATTTTATGTCGTGGGTTGTATAAGCTCATAGATTATGAAAGATTTGTGAATGACTCATCATGTGCAATACATGATTCTTAAGCTACATCAAATGCAAAGCTTTGGCATGCACACTTTGGTCATATGAATTTTGCTAGTTTGTTACTCTTGCAGAAATCTGAAATGATGTCCTTTTTGCCCAAACTTGAGGCAATAAACATGTATGTGAAGGCTGTATTTTGGGAAAAATGCAACGTTCCTCCTTCTCAAAAGATGGTTCAGTTCGGGCTACTAAAACATTACAGCTTGTTCATAGTGATGTTTGTGGTCCTATGCAGACACCTTCTTTTGGGAACTATCTTTACTTCATGACTTTCATTGGTGATTTTTCCAGGCATGCATGAGTATATCCATTGAAGGCAAAGTTCGAAGTGTTTATGTGCTTCAAAGAGTTTCTAGTTTTGGCTAAAAATATGTCACCATGCTAAATGGGCACCCTCCATTTTGATCAAGGGAGGGAGTATATGTCTTCTGACTTTAATGCATTTTTGGTTGAACGTGGGATAAACATCAATGTATAGTGTGGTATATACCTCAACAGAATGGAGTTGCTGAATGGAGTTCGGGCTACTAAAACATTACAGCTTGTTCATAGTGATGTTTGTGGTCCTATGCAGACACCTTCTTTTGGGAACTATCTTTACTTCATGACTTTCATTGGTGATTTTTCCAGGCATGCATGAGTATATCCATTGAAGGCAAAGTTCGAAGTGTTTATGTGCTTCAAAGAGTTTCTAGTTTTGGCTAAAAATATGTCACCATGCTAAATGGGCACCCTCCATTTTGATCAAGGGAGGGAGTATATGTCTTCTGACTTTAATGCATTTTTGGCTGAACGTGGGATAAACATCAATGTATAGTGCGGTATATACCTCAACAGAATGGAGTTGCTGAATGGAAGAACTACTCACTCATGGAGATGACGAGGTGTATGGTCAAGAGTTAGGCTTTACCACATAGTTTTTGGCTTGAGGTTGTCATGTGTGCAACATATGTACTTAATCGGTGTGCCACTAAAGCACTACAATCTATCACTCCATATGAGGCTTGGCATGGTCGCAAACCATTGGTTGCTCATTTGCGTGTTTTTGGTTGTCTGGCATATGCATTAGTTCTTGAAGAAAAGAAATTGGATGATAAAGCAATAAAATGTGTTTTTGTTGGGTATAGTTTTGAAAGCAAAGGTTATCGTCTTTATCATCCACATACTAAATGCATTTTGGTTAGCTGTGATGTTTTTGTGGAAGATGCTATCCAACCTTCACTTTCATGTACGAAGAAGACATCTGTTAGCTCCAAAGACATGTATGATACTTTGCTTCCTCTTTTTTTAGGTGGACAGTCTAGTGGTGGTCCTAATGAGGAAACTTCTCAGCCATTGTAGGTTTCATGTGATAATGTAATTTTTTTTATTTTTGATGCAGATTTACATGATGCACTTGTTGATGAGAGAGTTGATATTGAGGAGGCAAAAGCTATGCCAAAATGGTTGGTGCAGACTTTGCGTGATAGCAAATTAGATGCACCTCTGTCATGTCGTACTCGTTCAGGCTCTCATAGTGCCTCTTTTACATTAGATTGCTATGCTATCGTTGCATCTAGTCTCTGTGATGCGACTGAGCCTGTTTCGTTTGATGAAGCACAAAATTCTAAACATTGGATGGCTGCAATGCAATCTGAGTATGATGCTATCATGAAAAATGATACCTGGTCTTTATGTGACTTGCCCCTTGGCAAGAAGGCCATTGACACTAAGTGGGTATACAAGTTGACGCGTAAACCTGATGGAATAGTTGACATGTATAAGGCTAGGCTTGTGGCAAAGGGTTATGCTCAAGAAAGAGGCATTGATTTTGATGAGATCTTTGCTCCTACTTGTTGAATGACTACTGTTCGTAGCATCTGTGCACTTGCAGCTCATCATGGTTGGAATGTACATCAGTTGGTCATTAAAACAACATTTCTGAATGGTGACTTGCATGAAGAAATGTATGTTTTTTCAACCCTGTAAGAAAGGGCATGAAAACTAGTTGTGCAGGTTAAAGAAGGCATTATAGGGTTTAAAGCAAGCACCACATGCTTGGTATGAAAAGATACATGCTTATTTGATTGGCATGGTTTTGAGAACAGTCGAGCTGAAAGCACCTTATATGTGAAGTGTGCTAATGATGTGCTTCTGATCATTGTTGTGTATGTTGATGACATGCTATGTTCACTAGTCCTATTGAGATGCATATTGTTGATTTTAAGGCTGATTTGCATGCCTCATTTGAGATGTCTGATTTGGGACATTTGCATTATTATTTGGGCATTCAATTTATGCAAGTTGATGGTGGAATGGCTTTGTGCCAAACGAAATGTATCAACACATTATTGCAGTGTTTTGGTCTTGAAGGTTGTAAGCTTATTGCCACTCCTATGGAGACAGGTTTACGATTGAGTCTTCATCATGTTGGAGATGCATTTGATGCTATTCTCTATCAGCAGGCTATTGGATGCTTGATTTACTTATGCATTACTCGGCTAGATATTCAGTTTGCTGTCTCACAGATGAGCAGGCTTATGCATTGTCGAGGTGTCAAGCATTGGCACACGATTAAGCACATTTTTCGCTACTTGAGTGGTACCCGGCTACTTGGGTTGTTTTATCCCAAGGCGGGATCACTACTGCCAGTTTTGCATGCTTTTTCTGACTCTAATTGGGCTGGTTGCTATGACACTCATGTGTCCACTAGTGGTGTTTGCTTCATGCTTGGTAGTTCATGTATATCTTGGTTGAGCAAGAAGCAGCCTACTGTGGCTAGTTCCAGTTGTGAGGCTGAGTATTTGGTAGCTTTCATAGCGAGTGTTGAGTGTGTGTGGCTCAAACGCCTTATGGCTGATTTGCATGTTGGTCAGTCTTCTGCCTCCACCATCTTCACTGACAGTCAGAGCGCATTGGCAGTTGCAAGGAACCTTGTGTTCCATGCTCGCACTAAGCACATTGAGGTGCATTATCATTACGTTAGGGAGAGGTTCTCTGCTGGAGAGATTAGCTTGGCATATGTGCCCACGCAGGAGAACATTGCAGACCTTTTCACGAAGGCTCTCCTAGGGAGAAGTTTTAAGCTTTGCGCAAAGCTTTGGGCTTACTTCCTTTTGTGGATTGATTCCACTAGCTTGGCACTTCCTTATAGATGAGTGCCAACTCCTTGTTCACCGCATCACTCCCAAGGGGGATTTGTTGATATATTTAGGTAGTGATGTGTGCGAACACTCTCGGACTGTTGGGGCACTTTTTTGATGTGTATGAACACTCTAGGACTGTTGGGGCACTTTTTTCCCTCTTTAGGAGGTTTTTTTCCCTTAGCTTGTATATATGCCTATTGCCCTAATGGGCTACTTATCTTTGTACATTCTAGTGGTAATGCATTCAATATTGTGTGTTGTGCTCCAAGTTTCTTCTTCTTCCTTGTGATGTTCGCGTGCTTCCGCAAATGTCTAACTCCAACAAAAAGAGCTTGGGGAGCATTGCTTCTTGGATGTGTACTTATGAAGTGTTCAACCACCAATCAACTTTCTGGTGCTCATTGAAGTTGGTCAATCAACCATATATGGAGAACCTTGCATCTAGAACTTGGTGGTCATGGAGAAACTCATATAGGATCAACATGTGTGAATGTAACACCTTTTATGTACATGTGTACAATAGATGTAGATGAGAGCATATAACCTTGATTTGAAAAGGATTAGACAACCTTGATAATATTGGGAGTATGTTTGATCTACATCCTATTTAATTACATATCATCTTGTATTTGTTGCAAATATATAGGTATCTATATGTTCAATATTTATAATAATTAATAAATATATCTATTTGGCATATTCCCCTAGTGTTAGGTTAGGAGGGGATTGATTGAAAATATGTGAAATATGGAAACCTTCAATTAGGGACCCTACCTACAAGTTTATAAGATTGATACGAATTGATCTTGGAAATGGTAAAAAATGGTCCAAGTTTTGGGAAATGGTAAAAATTACAACTAAAATTTTTTTATTACCTAATTCAATAAAGCTCAATGACTATTCGACCATATATAAGATTTGGGTGTTTGGAAACAATGGCTACATCAAGAGCCAAACCCTAATTTCATTTTTGATCTAAATAGCATATTCTAATATGAAAACAATCAACACGTGTCACAATCCTAGGAAAAGTTATAGATTTGATCCAATGGCTAGGGTTGTGCCATGTGGCACACACAAGACTTAGACATCAAGTATTAAAAAGCATGGGTAAAATTTAATGAAGAGCCTATATAGGCTCTCTTAATCATCACTTTTGGAGAGTCCTTTTCATGTGTTAGCTTGAAGATGTGGTGTACTTCAACTTGGAGGAGGTGTTGTGTTTTTGCATCAACTTCAAGGTGTGTAGTAGCACATATCTTTTGTGGAGCTTTTGTGAAGCAGATCATACTTCAACCTTGGAGTAGGGTTATGGAGAACTTGTACATCATGCCATATTCCTATGATATATTGTAACTTCTATTATGCAATTTATTGATTACATTTGGAGCTTTTCTTCTTACATCACTCTTATGTGTTCTATATTTTTCATTATGTTTCTACTTTCTCTTTGTCTCCATATAAATTATGGGCCCAAAAATCAACAAAATGCTCCAAATTAGAGATTCCAAATGGGACATCCAATTCCACCCTATGCTAAAATACATGCATCTCATTAGGACTATTGAATAGTATGTCATCAACATAAACAACAAGGATTAGAAACACATCATCTACATGCATTACATACAAGATGCTTTTGGTTGGACTATTTTGAAATCCATGTAATAATAATTAGACATGTATTTTCTTGTATCAAGCACATGATGTTTGCTTTATTCCATACATTTCCTTTTTTAGCTTGAATGCTTTGTTTTCATTCCTTTTTGAATAAGCCATAGGGCTTAAAAAAATTATGCTTCATTCAAAAATCAGTTTTGATGTACAACAAATGGTTATTCCAACCACTCTGAGTTGCAAGCGCACCACAAACAGGTTTTCATATGACTTGTAGGAGTAAATGTCTTATGAAATTCAATGTCTTTTTCTTGAGCATAACCTTATCTATAATCTAGTCTTATAGCAATCAACACTATTATCAAGCTTGCATTTTAGGTTATAGACATTAAGTGTTGATTTCTTTATTGCGAAGAGGCAACTCACATAAAGACCATGTACCATACTTCATAGTAACATCAAATTTTGATTGCAAAGCATTCATCCAAGTTTTTGGTTTTCGTGTTTGATCAAATGAAACATGATCATTTTCATCGCAAAGGCTAGAAACAAAGATTGCATAGCTATATAATTCAAAAGAAGCATCATGGGAGTTTGAGCAAGTTTGATAAGGCAAAGGTGTATCAAACTTACTATCTCTGAAAATCTATGTTAACTATTTTGGCATAGATTTTACCTCATCAATATTTACTCTCTTGTAAGTGAGTGCATCATGATATATGCATTCTAGATAGAATGATTTATGTCCTCATTTGAAACTTTCATAGGTTAAGAAACTATCTCACTAGGAGATACATTTGATTGCCCATTGGTACAAAGAGATAACAATATGTCATACATATCTTTTAAACTGATTGAAATCTCCTTCATACATGAAAGTAGAGGCTGAATTGCATTCTATACAAACATTATGTCTAAGCTAGCCAAAATACATTTATTCTATGGATGCTATAGATGATAGCCTTTGATCTCATAATTGTACCCAACAAAATTATCATCCAATTTCTTCCATTGCTTCTCATGTGGAATTAATGAATATGCCAAACAACAAATAACAAGAAGATGAGCAATGGATGGCTTGCAACCATGCCAAGCCTCATAAAGAAAAGTAGACTCTAATGCCTTAGGAGGATGTCTGTTCAGTAGATACCCAACACACACCACAACTTCAAACTAGAAACACAGGTAATTTTTGAGTTTTGATCATACAGCTTGCAATTTCCATAGAGACCTATGTGGTGTATATAGAACTATATGTTGTCATTTTATCTTATGCTCAATTAGAAATGCATTGAATATAGAGAGACATATACTTCCCCCCTCAAGCAGAATCAAGAGTGTCCATATGATATATTCTCAACCATAATTGGGAATCATTCGAATCACATAAAAACTTTAGACTTTGACTTTAGTGAATAGATTGAGGTAATTCTTGAAGTTTGATCATACACCTTGCAATTTCCATGAGAGACATATTTTTCATATGAGCAACACTGTTCTATTTGTGGTGTATATAGAACTACATGTTGGCATTTTATCTCCTGCTCAATTAGAAATGCATTGAATACAGAAATACATTTACTTCTTGCCTTACACAAAATCAAGAGTGTCCATTTTCTCAACCACACTTAGGAATCATTTAAATCACATAACAACTTTAGACTTTGACTTGAGTGGCTAGAATCCATCTCCACATTGGTTGCAACGATCAAGAGATTGCAATAACATTTGCCTCAACAATGGATACTAATCTCCTCTTTTTGTAGATTCCTTGGAGGATGTTATTAGCTTGCACAAGAATAACATTCCCTTTTATCCATTCCATAAAAGAGACATGCTCACCTTGCATCCTAGTAGGAGTTAAACCAAGTTCCACGATTTTCAATCATTTTTTAGATGATTGTTGGTTGTTAAGGAACAAGGTTTTCACAATAATCGAGTATTTGAAATTTTTAGGCAATCATATAGTAGTCAGTTACCTTCTTCCAAAACAAATTAAATAGTGGATGCAATTGCCATATGGGATACCTATTGCAGAGATCCTTTTTCCATTACTCATTCGAGCTTATTTGTTTAATGTTCTTAGCTTATTAAGATTTCTATTTTTTGATCTTTTATTAATCAAATCATGCTTTAAATTAGAAAGACATGGAAAAAAATTATAAGAGGGGTAAGGAGTATCACAAAGAAGGCTCATAAACTTTTCATCACCTTCATGGGGGACCCACTTTTTTTTTAGCATTGTTTTCTAGAATGGACACTATGGTGTCTAAAGGAGGAGGGAGGAGAATTCTCACTATCATGGATCCTTTTACCAAGGCATACAAGGGATTTCTTGATGGACCACTCTTTAGCAATCTTGTCGAAGTTGGCCATGCATCTTTCGTTCAAAGTCTTCCAAAGTGCTTCATCCCTCACGACATTCCACAACACTAATGAACAGTCAATTGCTTCACCAAGCATGGCCTACTTGCAATTAACTTGGAACTATAACAAGAGGAGTTCACTTAGGCATAGCCAGTTGTAGCTCAGTGATGAGTAGAACCTCCTTTAATGTCAATCCGGGAAGAGGTGAGGATGGTATGATGACCTCGAGCAAGTGAAGGCACAAGTGCGTGAGTGAGAAGCACACCAACATGCACACACATACACACACACGCGCACACACGGAAGACAAAGAGAAAGACAATGGAGTTCTTTTAGATTACTTCCAAAATGCTCATACAAGTTTAAATCTATTACAAGCTAACCTCAAAAATGAGCTCTTTAGCTCTATTTATAGTTTTTCACTAGCTTTTGGCCCTGTCCAGACCTAGTGTCCGGCCTAGTTAAAAATTAGGTTCTAGGGCCTATTTGGAGGCTCAAACGAAGTCTAAAAATTATGAAAATTGATATGATGCTACTTCTAATACTCCTCAAGCTCGAGGACTCCTCGGCTTGCACAAAATGGAGTTACAAGAAGGTGAAATGGTATTTAAAATGATTTGTAGTGATGAGAATCACTGTTATGAAGATGTTGTTTTGGAAAAATTTGAATGGCCTACTTGCCAGATCTTCGTTGATTGCTTAGTTTGCTTGTGCCTTCTCTCCGCTCTGGCTCCCTTCTTTGGCTTCCTTGTCTTGTGAGTCCTTCGGTACCTTGACTGCTGCCAACACCCCCCCCTCTCTCGCGTCTGTCGTCTCTGACAGATCCTTGTCTAGCTATGCGTTGGACATAATATTGAACCACATCGGAAGCAAGGTGGTGTTCTTCTAATCGTAGCCCCCGTGCTAGGTGTGTTAACAATGCATCCCAATCCACTGGACCTGGGATGTCTGGATGGGGCACCCGCAATTGATATGAGTGGATGGTCCTCTCCACAGCGAGTAGTTGGAGGAGATGTGAGGGCTTGGGCACAAATATTACCGAGTGATATTCCCAGAACCCTGTGATGAACATCTCCTTGAAGGTCTGTTTGAAGCATGCTGGGAGGTATTTTATTCTTGCATGCCAGGCATATACTACCTTTATTGAGGGGGTAGTGCTCATGTCATATACCAGGTCTTGGTTGCCTGCAGTGAAGTCAACTCTTGAGAAGTGGGGGTCCTTGATGTTCTTGAATGTCTTGAATGTGATCAACATTAATTCGAAGATCTTCATGCACATCTGTGCCATCACATCAGGGGTGTTTCGTAGTCGAATGCTCCAGTGAAGGATTGCAGAAATCATGTAAGCAACAGTGGGAGGTCCTTGTGGAGGTGCTAGATAGACATAATTTAACCACTTTGCACAACCTTTGACGTTCTTTACAGCAATGGTAAATTCGGGCCAGGTGCGTATGCGGAAGACTGGAACATAACAGGGGTTGTATTTGATAAAGAGTGGCATGTTAGTCCAAGTACGAACCATCTCGGGATAGGTCTCAAGAAGGCGGGTCCTCCAGGTGGGTTGATGAATGGATCCTTTTTTAGCACTCTGAGGGATATCATCGGGCCCAAATTGTGTGGCAAACGTTGGAGCTTGCCACATCGTTGTTGAATCTCTGCGTTGTAATCTGCCAGGAGTACACAATAAGGCACATACTGATGATCGTTGGTGCCTATCCATCTGTGATTAGACATACTTCGGAAATATTCTGACTTTATGATAGTGTCTTCCAATTTAGCCATTGATTGGATTTGGACTGCTACTCGATCTTCATGGGTCTTAGCTGTCTTTTCGAGTGTCTGAAGCCATTCAGGTACTTCGACTTCCAAGGTGTCCATTCCTTCTGAGGTTTGCTGACCTCCTGGCATCGGCATAGGAACATATGGTTCCTCATACGATTCATCCACCTTAATGGGTACCAATTCATCTGGCTCTGGTTCTACAACTGGAGAGGGTTGTCTTTCATATTCCAGTAACTTCTTCTGCAATTCTGCCACCTGCTCTGTTAATGCCTTTACTTCCTCTGAAGTTGTGGTTGTCTCTATGACCTTGGGTTGTGCCTCGTGTTCCCTGAGCTGGTGGCGTAGCGCATCCCGTTCCTTTTCCAAATCATCATGTGCTTCTAATAGATCGGCATAGCTTTCCAAGATTGTCTTCATTGTTTCTGAGGGGACTGCTTTGAATTGTTCTGGGTCAATCTCGTGGGGAGAGCCTTCCATTGCAGCTTCCAGGTTTTCTTCGTTTTGCTTATGCAGATGCTTGTTTTCTTCAAGGACGGTAGCCATGTGTTTTCTGAGTAGACTCAAATTACGCCGGACTCGTAGATTATTTGTTTGGTAGACTTCAAGTAAAGCTTCGAGTTGTTTGACACCTAGCACTTGTGATGGTTGGGGTGCCTCCAGGAGGGTTTGATGGGCCTGCTCGAGTGTGCTATAACGTTGATTGAGGTCAGCATTTTCATCTTCTATGGTTATAAGCCGTCTCTGTAGTTGTTGGTGATTCGTAGTCAGTTGACGATGACAGTCTTCGAGAGCCTGATACTCACTCTGAAGTTGATACACACACTGATGCAACGTTGAAAACATATTATTTACATTAAAGAATGCAGGGAAAGGGGAGGATGCAGGGGGAATGGGGAGGGGAAAGGGAGTCGTGAATGATGTGGAGTCAAGTGGTGAGGTGGGTGGAGGGGGTATGGGAGATTGAGGCTGCGTGGGGGGAGGGAGCGGTGCTGTGGCTGGTGATGTTTCCATGGTGTCAACTGTGTGTGTGACCATGTAGATGGGGACAGTGGGTGGGGTGGATGTGATATTTGTGAAGAGTGTTGTGAAAGTGGGCATGGTAACTCCTCCGAATTGGATGCCGGGAGAGAGAGGAATTCCCATGACATATGTGGTAATGGCAGAAATAGGGATGGTAGTGCCATGTGGTGAGGTGAGTTGTGTAGTGAGAGGTGAGGTGTGTGGTGAGAGTGGTTCCACCTGATGTTCTTCTGTTTGTGTATTATCTCCTGGTTTTGATACATTGATGTGAATTTGCTTGCCAGATCGCATGGGGCGGGTAGGCACTCGTTTCTGAAATCGATGAATATAAGCCATGGCTGCATGAATGGCTTCATCTAAGCCTACTGCGTCTGCGTGCAGGTTCATTGATTCAATAAACATGTCATCCACACCTTCCTCGGCTAACATTTGGCTCATGAGCACCTTTCCTGTTTCGAGCAACAGTTTGTGTTGTTCTTGGACTCGCTTCATGGTTTCATACAATCTTTTTATTTGGGCCGAGTAGGCTGGGGCACTTGCTAGTTCTGAAAGTTCGTCATATTCTTGATCATACTCCTCGTTTGCTTCTTCTTCTATCTCTTCTTCACCCTCTTCTACTTCTACTACGTCCGGTTGGGTCGGGGCTGAAGTTGTAGTAGTGGGTTGTGGTCCTTGGGTCTGCTCTGCGTTTGTCTTCAGGTTAGACTCATTGATCATGCGGGAAATTTCTTCATCTGCCAAATCGGCTAGAGTGTAACCTTGTGGGAACTCCAAGTCCGATGGAATCGGAGGGAACACCAGATAGGGTCCTTCTGCACTTGGTCTGGGTAGGCGAATGGTAAATGGTCGGACATGTCGCGTTTGTGGAGGGGTCACCTCTGGTGTGGTGGTGGCTCCCCTTGCTTGGGCAGATGGTAATTGAACTCCCCCTCTCATTTTCTTCGATGGAGGACCCGCCGCTGATAGCGGTCTTTGGAATTCTTGGGCCCTAGACCATACTAGTGCTCTTTGAATGGGCACGTCGTAAGCTAAGCACCTGTAAATTATTTTTGTCAGAGCACAACATCCATAAAGTACATTCTTCTGTTTCTTATTCCATCGTTGATGGGCTAGGTGGATTTGATCGATGATCCAATGTGGCAGATTGATGGTGAGATTCTCTGTCTCTGCC
Organism: Ceratopteris richardii; assembly: GCA_020310875.1. Lineage (NCBI taxonomy): Eukaryota > Viridiplantae > Streptophyta > Polypodiopsida > Polypodiales > Pteridaceae > Ceratopteris > Ceratopteris richardii. The sequence goes on from CM035407.1 coordinate 123,689,857, forward strand.
AAGTACAAGCTGAACCAGATCTTTTTTGGTGGCATTGTGAAGCGTTCTTGGGTGGGGAAAGCGAAGTGCTGCATGATCGTTCGTAGGTGGAGAGCGATGGTTGGTGTCATTGCTACCATGTCCTTCAATTTGTTGAGATCCTTGTGCTTCATCCTGCCTGAAATCATTGTTTCTTTCTCAGTGGGGATATGCATACCTTGCATGTTCAATGCTTCCCGTACTAGGTTGAGGGTCAGTTTGAATCTTTTGAGCTTGTGGCTTGGTGTCAATGAGGGTAGCACGAAGGTACTATTGCCTCCTTTAGCCCTGCTAGGGGTGATGGTACTGATAAAGTAGGAACATCGCAGGAAATCTGGCTTAGGTAAATGTCCCCGGAAATAGCCATCCAAGCCCGCTTTGGTCCACATTGATCGCATTACTTGTGCATTCTGATACTGCTCGAATTCGCGGGTAAAAAAATGATATCGTCCCCATTTTCCATTAAACTCAAGTTCTGCCTCCCAAAAGTAGGTGCCGTCTCCCAATGGTACTACGACATCACTGAACCAATGTGCATGTTTCCCCACTTGAGAAGTGTGCCCCTGAGGCGGGTCCTGAATAGGAAGCACATGCACAGCTCTAAGTTCTTGAGGTCTCTCAGTGAGTTGCGGTTCCAGAAGGAGGGTTTCAATGTCCACTATCTGGGCGCTAGACCCTGCCTGGGAGCTAGTGCCTCCAGTTTCTGCCATGTTATAGCTTGCTTGCTAGTTCTGTGAGAATATAGAAGCATGCGTTAACATTGTAAAGGACAGGGTAGAACAATTTTTGTCCCCATTACAACATTAACATGAGGTGAATGATGAGTTAGTCGATCAATGAGTGCTCGATGATTGTGTGTGTTGTTAGTCCTATGAGCTAAGTGAAAAGATGCAGTGTGGGAATGATGCGGTTAGTAGGTGGAGATGAATGTACAAATGGGATCGGGGGGTTTTTTACAAGCTTTTGGCTGCCAAACACAGTGAATGACTTTATGTTTTGGTTTTGTGGAGACTCTGGAGGGCTTTATGAGGGTGTCTGCTTGGAAATGAGGCTTTATAGGGGCCCATTTGCAAGTGATTCCACTCGTGCTCATGTGTGAATATGTGTTTGTGTGTATTGAAAGAGAGTGGGCATCGGCTCTTTGAGTGAGTGAACCCTGTTGTATATGGTGCGATTTGTGTGTGACTAGTTGAGCCCGCAAGCAAGCCTTAGGCACCCAAATTTGTCTTGATTGTGGGCCAGCCTTCATCGACTTCTTGGGTACCCAGATAGATTTCACTTTCACAGAAGAATTTTTGGAAGTCTTCTTATTAGTATCATGTCGTTGATCACTAATAAGAAGTTGAGCTAGTTGTTGTGGCTTGACCGCAATAGGATGCTCGCTCTTCCGTACCCACACTTGTTTTGGTGGTTGAGACACCGTGCGTCGTATTTTCTTTGTGCTTCGAGCACAAGTCGTCTGCTTCTTTTGCGTTTGATCCGCCTTTGGTTGCTGTCTTTTTAAAATTTTCTGGGACCTCAAACAAAGATTCTTCCTCTTCTAGTGTGACTTCTCTCTTCTTTCTTTTCTTTCCTTCATCCTTAGGGGTCACTTGTGTGGCTAACCTTACATCATTTGTAAGCTCTCCATGTCTCTGGGGATGAAATTCTACTTCATAGAAGTATTCTTCATCTGATGCAAAAGGTGGGTCCATAATGATTGACTCTAGATCGGAGTCGCTCGCATCCTTAAATGCATCAGGGCTAGGTTCGCACTCTTCTAAAACTGCATCTCCCATGATTGGTTCTATGGAGAAGACTAAAATGTCATAGCCATCCTCGTCACAGTGGGGTGTCCATTGTTCTTCATTGATGGCTACATCCATTGTTGCTAAAATTTCCGCCCAACCATGAGGTTCAAACTCTTCATCAGGAAATACTACAGGTGCATAGGTTGGGTCTTGAATTGATCTATGGGTTTCTTTTGCACCTATCTCTTTGCCATTTTCTCTCTTCTCTTCTTCTAATGCTACTTTACACATCCATAAGTGAGTGTCTTCATGCATCCATGAGGATCCTGATCCTATGGAATACACTGACTTTGTATCCTCTTTAGATCTATGGATGGTATTCCATTGGATAGGGGGTACATCTCTGTGAGAGTAATCCTTGAGATTAACTTTGGTCGTGACACCTAAGTGTTGCAAATACAAGGAGTTGGTTTCCCAATCCTGTACCACCTGCAACTGTCGCATAAATGGTCTTCCCACAATCATCTCATAGGCATGGTTCTTGCTAAAGTCATAGATAGCAAATGTGTGCTCAAACTCTACACCACATGTAGTGAGAGTTATTCCTTCTAGTAGTACTAAAGGTCTTTCTATGTGACCGTCAGCCATCTGCAATTTCATCCTCGTTGGCGTGAGTGCTGGCTTGCCCCAACGCTTCCATAGGTAGGTGGTAGCAATAGCAACTCCTGCACTTGAGTCTAGAATTGCCTTGGTTGTATACCCTTGATGGGTAATGGGAAGATAGGTGTTTCCTTCCTCTCCTTCACTCATGTCTCCTATCTTGTCTAGAGGAATTTCTGGCACTGTTCTATGAGAACCTACTTGGGAATGAGGTTTCACTACTTCTGGCACTTGGTTCGCTACATGTTTCCATAACTCTGGCCTGACTTTGAGTAGCTCTTCTAAAGTGAGGTTACACTGCACTTTAGTGTTTTTCACTACCTCCGTGTTCCTAGGTATGACTGAGTCTTCGTTTCGTACCATGACCGTGGGTGCTCTCATACAAGTAGACTTGGCTTCCCATGGGCTTGTGAAAGTGGGGTAATTCCTGTAAAGAATTAGACTCAAATTCTACTCTCTCTTGACTTTGTGCACTCCCCTGCTCCTCATAAATGGAGGGAATATCTTGTGGGAATTGATCATGCCCGTCGTCCACAAGTTCAATGGGAGGAGGTACTTCACTCTCTTTTGCCCATTTCTCTTCTTGAATCTCTCGTAGGAATTCTGGTGTGTACCTATTCATAGAAGAGGAGGTGTCTCGTTCAGTGGAATTGGGTACATAAGCTTCCTAGGCGGGAATGCTTATTCTTTTTCTTGCCTCATCTCTCCATTGGTTTTTTTCTTCCTTGGCAGATCTTGCAATTATGCTCTCTAACTTCTCTAGTAGTCCATCCAAGTGCAATTGTGTCTTAGCTGAGCCAGAGTAGTTGAAGAGGCGACTGGCTTCAAACATGGTCTGAGCCAATGCGACCATTTTCACGCAAAGCTTGGTTCTTTCTATCTCTAGATCAGCTCTAGGATAGCACTTGTCATGATCCGTCACATTTGGCCCTTCTTGGATTCTGGCCTGATATGCCTTAAGCATCATGTCTATGTCTTCAAGAGTGGGGAATGCGGGGGGAGAGCCAAGCAGGTGGTTGGTAGCTCTAATGGATTGTATCACCCTGAACAGTAAAGAAGGGGCCTTTCTTTCAAAGCTAAAGAAAGGCAAGCCACTTCCAAGATGTGCCATCAAAGTCTCCATGAAGATGGTCCGATTTCCCCCCAAACTATGAATCAAATCTAGCCAGAAGTCCTGAATAATCTTGATCAAAGGAATTGTGGGTCGCTTGAAGATGCGTTGACATCTATCTCTCCATATAAACCACATGATAAGGCTGTTGACTAGTTGCTAGTAGGGTTCATTTACACCACTCCATGGAGGAGTGCAAAGATCTTGAGTGGTGCCAACCCTCTCATCCTAAATCAAAAGAAGTGTACTTCTTGCCTCATGCTTATAGCAGAGAGTGAGGCCAATAAGTGAGCCCCAAGAAATCGCATCCCAAGTGATGGTTTGAGGGCCCTCTTGCTAGGTAAGAAGCCGCAAAACCAATTGCCTACTTTGCTATGCCAACTGACAGTCCGAAAGACAATGCGGTTGAGACTCATAGTGAAAACCACAACATGTGCAATCTAGAGGCCTATCCCCAATGCTTAGCCAAGTGCCAACAATGATGCTCTTATGGACCACCAAACATTGAAAGAGGATAACTTGACGAGATTGCTCAACACCCCAAATTCGATGCGAGAAGGACAAAAGGAACTCCTTTGTGAGCCTAGCACACTGCCAAGACTCAACCATACTCGAAGTGATCGGATGGTGCGACTAAATGATCCACCACCCCAATCGAGCCAAGCATTGAAAGAACGGAATAGTGCGGGCCTCTAGAGGGGAGAAAGGATCATGCCATTGCCACTCTCTCATGTACCAATGAAGATGAGATAACAGTTGAGCCCCCTAGGCCTAGCGTTGCCAATTAGAATGGGCTTGAATGTCTGTCGAGTCAAGATCAATGTGCCAGTCATGAGCACAAATGCCAATCATCCCAATCCATTGAAAGATGTGCTCCACAATGATCTCAGGCTCTAGTGAAGAACTGATCAACCATCCCTTCTCACCAATCTCAAAGAAGAGGATCCCATCTGGAGTAATGTCCCACACAACAATCCAATGTGGTTAGCAATGGGATGGCAATGTCGTAGGCAACACGTTAGCAACGTGTTAGCAACGTGAAGAAGTTGCGAACCTAAAGTTGTGATAAAGTTGCCTATAATTCATATTTTTTAATCAAATTTTTATTATTTTTTGCAGATTTTCAATACCCTAACCGTATAAATCCTCTTATAAATGCTTTAATATATGCAAAAAACACATATAAGTATTATATATTAACGTTTAAACATTTCATATATAGATCATTTGACGTCGACACCTGACTTGCATTTCAACTTAGAAATTTGATCACAATGTGAATGCACATTAACTTTTAAGTTTTAAGTCAAGCACTACTAAATAGATCACATTTCAAATTTCATAAGAATACTCAATAAATTCACGAATCACCATTAAAACTTAAATACTCAAGTGACAAGAATCGAGATGGAACTTGGAAGTGAGCAATGAGCACATGCCACACAATACAATAATCAATTATAATGCAAAATCTAGGTACATGAGTCATCTTAAGGAGTCAAAACAAAAGTCAAGAGTCAAGACAATCATACTATCATCTAAATGTCATAAATACATATCCAATGTCATGAGTCATGACTCATGTGACATGTCCAAAAATATACAAATATAAGTCAGTCCAAGAGTCAATCATCAGAATCTGACTCAGTATCTGATGAAAACTCATCCTCATCAGGTTCATCCTCATCCTCATCCTCATCCTCTCTACCATGTGGAGCAGAACTAGTAGAGGCCCCTGCAAATGCTACAACTCGTGATCGAGTACGTCTCTCGGAGCGAGTCTGATGTTGTGGCTCGATCAACTCCTGATATAACATGCTATAAAGGTCCAACTCCTCTGAAGGTATAGTAGGCATCTCATGGACCTTCTCTATGTCAATGTGGTCAATGTTGACCTGTCACACATCTACTGTATGACCTCCACTCTCCAAAAGGCGCAAGTTGCAGTGGCAATATACTAGCCGCCCCAACTGTGCAGTAGATAAGCGATTCCTCTTCTTTGTGTGGAAGAGGGCCCAAGTGCTCCAATTTCTTTCACATGGACTAGCGCTACAGTCCTGTGAAAGAACGTGGATGGCAACTGATCTCTGCATGTTCCATAAAAAGTATGCATTATTTTCTTGAATTATGAGCTCAAAATTATGAATTAAAATTTAAATGAAACTTAGAAGTTTGTACTTACTACTTACCAACTCACGTGCAGATAGGCCATATTTCTCCCACCAAGACATAGGTGACAACTGACTAGACCGGAGCATGGTGGTATCTTTCCCAAAACTACCCCCATAGTTCCGGAATAGTAGGAGCTGATCCTCAAGTGTCAAGTGCATATCAACATCATCAGGATATAGTCTACCTATGTATGAAGTCCATGCACTTTCAAGCTCATGATCCAACATCTGCCTCTCAGATCTCCATAAGGGGTGTAGAATGTGAGCCATGCCATGAATCAGTCGATGGAACCAACCCCATCGATCCCTCCATATAGATCTAATATCATCAAGCCTATTTATCTAAGAGTCAAGAATCAATGTGAATGCATGTGACATGTCATTGGTAATATAAATAAGAATAATAAAATTTGAATGTAGCATTATCAAAATGCGTATGGCATACCTGTCTGAAGAAAATAGAAGTGCATCAAGCAAGGGACTCCCCAACGCGGTCCATATACTCGTAGACAAGGCCTATATTACTCCCCTCCATGTCAACAATGCGTAGCATGGAGTATAGAGGCTGCATCACTCCCACCAAAGCCTCTACCTCTCTCCAAAATCTGTCACTCAAACATGTAATGCGTACTGACTCTGCTTTCCTGCATGTATGGCCACTCCATGCAAGCCACTCCTGAGAAACAACTGTTTGCATAAGTGATTGCCTCACTCGAAGCAATCTCTCCATCACAATGCACATATAAGCAAAGCTAGTCTTTGCAGGCCTAAGAAGCTCCAAATCACTATATGATCTGAAAATGGAAAGCAACTTTGGCCTCTTCGTGAACAGGGTGACCACTCTTTGACATGTGGAAAAAATCTCATGTATCCAAGGGACCTTCCCAAGATCCTCAATCAATAGGTCTATGCTATGAGCTGCACATGGAGTCCATACAATGGATGGGAACTCCTCCTCTAACATCCTCCCCATGGAAACACAATTATTTCCGTTGTCCGTTATGACTTGGAAAACATTATCCACTCCAATCTCCAAGATTGCCTGTCTGATATGTCCAAAAATGTACTCCCCTGTGATGGATAGGCCTTGAGTAGATGCATCAATGGCATGTAGGAACATGGTACCTTTGCAACAATGAACAAGTATATTATATACATTCCTTTTCCTAATATCTATCCATCCATCACACATCAAAGTGCAGCCATATTTCTTCCAAGTCTCTGCCATAGGCTCCAATTGCTTTTGCACAATTTCTTTTGTTCTTCTTAGCTCACTTCCTCTTAGCTCTTCATAAGAAGGCCCTTCCCACTCAACCCCAAGCCTACTCACCATTTTCATGGCCTCTTTCCATGCGGGAGTGCACACCACATTAAAACTTAAACCACATTTAATGAAGAGCCTCATAATACCTTGGGTGGCCTCCTGCTTCCCTTGCTTTTGCAAACTAGCCCGTATGGATGATGCATGTAGGCTGGCACGACCTGTAGGAATGCTCTCAGTCTCCCATGGTCTCTTTTGTTGATGCTCTGACGCATGTGCTACCTCCTCTATCTCCAAGTCCTCAACAAGAGGGGCTGAAGGAAACTCCCCTTGAGATGCTTGGGATGAATGTCCTTGAGGAATAGAGCTTTGTGCACTACTATGTGTTTGTGTTGATGCTCTAACCCCTCTTCTCATTTCCCGTGCTGCAACCCATTCCAAAAGCTCTTCCTTCATCTTCTCTGGCATTGGTTTAGAGCAAGGACCAACACCTATACCTCCAAAACGTGTTAAATGTGCTTTTATTCTATCTGCCCCTCCTATCCCTTTGTACCCACACAAATTACAGGTCCATATCTCACTACCTCCCGTTCCAAACTTTCCTTGGCTCGTGACATATTGCCAACAATCTTGTTTAGCTCTAGGCATGATGGTTGACTGCTCTTTCTCTCTCTCTATAATATGAAGGTGACAGGTGCCACAGGTCTCTCTCTCTGAGCTCTCTCTCTCTCTCTCTCTCTCTCTCTCTCTCTTGCAGCCTGCTGAGTGCTCCACAGTCCACTGCTCTGAGTGCTTATTGCTCACTGCTCTGGGCTGGAATGAAATGAAAAAGGGCCCTCTAGCGGGCCGTTTTCGGCCCGTTGGGAGGCCCCTATTTTTTTAAATTGTACGCAACGCGTTGCGAACGTGTACGCAACGTGATGTTGTGTTGCGTACGTTGCAAAGGTTCACAATGAATTGCGTATGCAACACTGCAACGATCAATACCTCCATCTAAGTGAAGGCACCCAACTAGGCTACCTGATGCAAAGGATCGACCTGAATGCCCGAGTCCCTCAGGATAGTATCCCCATCATCCATGTTCATCTAGGGTGCACTGCACATCCTCATGCATTTGTCTTGCTATCACTTTTGCTCCTTGGTGAGGCTCCTAAAGATGATCTAGTCAGCACCCAAGACCTCTGCAAAACTCCTCCTAGGACATGTGAAGGTGAGAACTAACCATGAACCCTCTTTCCATGCAGATGAGGGGATTCCAAGTAATAGGCTGATGGAGTTGATCCTCAATGTAGGAGGGTGGGGACTAAACAAGAGCAAGCCAGAGTTGCTCCTAAGATCGGATAATCTTGTAAGCAAAACGGTCCTCACTCCATTGCTAAAAGCCCATATGCCTCATCTCATTGAAGATCCATTTGATCTCAAATGGCCAAGCCCCACCAATGGGAGCGAAGAGGCCCAACCATTGACGAAGAATATCCTTCCAAGGCTTAGGGCTAGGAAGCAGCCTATGAACAACAAACTTATCGAGTAGGGCTTTGCTCTTACAAGCAGGATTAATTATCCAAAGGCCACCATGCTCCAGGGGGAGTGTGATGAACAACCAGGAAACCTTATCCCAAGTAGGGCTACCAGCTCTGCGAGACCATAAAAAGCTCCTTATTATCCACTGAATTTGCCTAATATAGGAGCTCGAAAAGATCCAACAAGAGGTGATATACCACATCATAGCAAGGAGAACTTGGTTTGCTACCACAACCCTCCCAACCAAGGACAAATGGTTTATGCTTCAATGCGGAAGGTTCTTCCTGATGGTCAGGAGGAGAGGAGAGATCTGTTGCTCGATCGAGAGATTAAGAACAATATGGCACCCAAGGTATCTAATTGCCCTACCAGGAGGATCCACTAAAACTACTCACAAGGGTGCCATCGAGGAAGAGCATCCAAACCAACCCCAAATCCACATGATTTGTGCCTGTTGATCTTGGTATCGGAAGCACCACGGAATCTCTCCAAAGCATGTGGAAATCTGCTCAAATTGTCCTCTTTTCCTTGTAAGCAAATGGTCGTTTCATCAACAAACTCAACATCAAAAGCATCTCACCCCTTATCGAGAGCCGAATACCCTGAAGCCTAGTACCTTGCCCAACCAAGAATGCACTCATGGACTCAACAAAGAAGAGAAACATAATAGGGGCTAAAGGACAGCCCTGTCAAACCGATCACGAAATGCTAGACCTCTCCCCCTCACCCCTGCAACCAGAACTTGACTATGGGTCGAGTGCAACATCAATGATCCAGTAATCGTGGAAACCCATACACAACATAGTGCCCTCGAGAAAAGCCTAGTCAACCCGATTATAGGCTTTCTCAAAGTCCAACAGGAGCACAACAAGAGGCTCATCCTGCATCCGGGCAAGGGATATAGCTTCCCAGAAGGTGAAGATTGCTTTGATATTAATGTAATGAAATAGAACATTAGGACCACCACTAGCTAGAGAGATGAATCTCCTCCCAACATTATGCCTCTATATATAGCTCTCTCCAAGGGCCTTCCCTCCATGGTAGGTAGATACTAACCATCCAAGCATCAACCATGTAACTACATGTGCACCAAGTGTCCTATTCAACTCGAGTTAAATCAAGTGGATGCTTTGGAAGGCTCTAGAGCTCTTGGTGGAAAACACTCTCCCATGACTCTTGTAGGAATTGAACTTAAGAACTCCTTCCCATCCATATGACTGAACCACTAGGTCAAGCTACTTGCTTCCTTAGAGAGCACATGCATCTTTGCTTTAGTCTACCCTTAAGACTTTGGCTTTACATGAGAATGACCAAATGGGTTTTGATTTCACATCTTCTTGAGCCAATTGGATGCCCATGTCATATCCTTACTTTGTAATGTTGTCTCTTTCTTTAGAGCATCGTTGAATCTTTCCACCATAGTCTCAAAATCATGCAAAAATTGGTGAGCACACTTGAGGTGATCAAGACTTCAAAAGAACTTTCTTCTATGGTGGGAAGTTTTGATTTGAGCTCTTTTCCTCCTTTGAATGCAATATTGGAGTAGCTATGCATGTAGTTTCATCCTTTTGTGCTAAACATATATATATACAATTTTTTGTTTGCCAATACAAGTGCCTGAAAGTGTCGGAGTTAGATGTCTGTGGAAGCATGCGAACAACAGAAGGAAGAAGAAGAAGAAGCTTGGAGCACAACACACAATACTGAATGTATTACTAGAGAATGTACAAAGATAAGTAGCCCATTAGGGTAATAGGCATAATACAAGCCATGGGAAAAAAACCTCCTGCTTTTAGCCATGGCCAGTGAATGAAATACCTTAATGCAGAAAATTGACTATATCTCAAAAAGTTGAACAGAACTGTTGAGACAAATTCTGCTAAACCTGTAGTAGAATTCGAGATGCTTATACTGGCGAACCAAAATTGGTATATAGCTTTGGCAGAAAAAAGACGAAATAGCTTGCTCAAGCATTGCAATAATGCATTGGGAGGCTGAAATGAGCTCAAATCATAATTTCGGCACCACACAGCAAAGCTGTTTTGGTCTCTGAAACACCCTGAGTATGCTTACAAAAATTCATGCGAGTCTGAGATTGTGATCGGAGAGGTGTGGACGATGCCCTAAATGAAGCGACGACCTGCTCTGATACCAATTGTTGGAGTTAGATGTTTGCTGAAGCACGTGAACAACACAAGGAAGAAGAAGAAGCTTGGAGCATAACACACAATACTGAATGTATTACTAGAGAATGTACAAAGATAAGTAGCCCATTAGGGTAACATGCGTATATACAAGCCGAGGGAAAAAAACCTCCTAAAGAGGGAAAAAAGTGCCTCGATGGTCTTAGTGTGTTCACACACATCACTACCTAAATATATCAACAAGAAGTCTTCTACAAGTCTAGCACAGCTCGATTGGATATTTTTGTCTAAGATTTCGAGATACAATCAATTTTTTACATCAGGGTATTTATTCACTAGGCATGGTTGAAAGCAATGATGTATTTTGCATGTTGGTGTAGAGGATAAGTTGGATGGTTCTAACTACCCATTGTGGGCATACATGATGCATCATGTATTGGTAACAAAAAGCTTGCTGATATTATGCAAGGTGTTGAAACATGTCCTTTGATGCTTGCAAATACAGTGATTGCAAGTGATGCAGGTGGTGTTGAAGATGCTGATCTTCAATTGCCCAGTTTTGTTGTAGTTCCTAGTGCACCTACTGTAGAGAAACTTTGCTGGGATGGTAGAGATGCACATGCACATGTGTTGATAACTTTGTCTATCAAACATGCACATTCGCTCTTGCAAAACAACAAAAAATGCTTGGATTCTCTTACAACACTATACCAGGCTTGTGTTGCATATGAATGGAGGAGATTCTGTGGACACTTTTTTTGATAAAATTTAAAGATTTGAAAGAGCAATTTCTTTCTCATGATGAAATCTTCCTAGATAGTTCCTTTTGTAGACCGTTCTTAATTGCCTTCCAAATTTTAATCAAAGTTTTTCTTCTACTCTTCAGTTGATGATAAGAGGCAATCCAAATGTCTTAGTATTTGAGGAGTTAGTCTTTGTTTTGTTGTAGAAAAAAGAATCTAAGGAAAATTTGTGTTAGACATTGGTCTATAGATACCTTCATATGCATGTGCGGGACAAGGGCTAAGTATAGCCAAGTCCCTAGCTCAAGGGATATCCTAAGGTATGAGTGCATGATGGACTCATATCCACACTAGAGCATTGCCTTTTTGGGTGCAAGAGGATATGAAGGATGGGAGGTGAGTTGCACATAGAATCATCCAAGTTCTTTCTTAGAGGCTTCCTATGAGACTTTTTAGCAACTGAGTGACTAAGCATCACATTTGGTATTCAGAGTCTTTCAAGAAGAAAATTTGGAAGCCATTTCATATGAAATTTTGGAGAAACACCATCTTCGATCATTTTCGTGTTGAGGAATTTGTCATCTACCTCTTGTGGACAGTGTTGGCCATCAAAGGGGTTGTAGAGATTCAAAAGAAGATCTTTTAGAGCCTCTCATAGAGCTCAATGAGCTCCCCAAGGAGCCCCACCTACGTCAATTATCCTAGAGAAGGGCATCCACAAGTGGGCAGGAACTACTAGTAGTGCTCATGCGAAGTCTCATGTGAATTGGAAGGACCTCCTATATGGGATAAAAGCCTCCATTCAAGCACCATGTGGAGGTCCACCTATGCATGGAGCTTTAGGAGAGCCTCTTTCCTCTCTTTTAGGAATCTTTTCCTTCATCCTCCTTCATTTGAGAGCCTATTTATAGCATCCCCCTCCACTAAAAAGAGAACAAATCTCTCATATGATGTCCAAATCAAATGATTCAAAGAGTTTTAGATTCCTTTCTTGAACCTATTCAATGAATACCTACAGAAAACTATTTCATCTCTGCAAATCTACTACATAAAGCTTTGGACTTGGCTGTCCATAGTCAACGAGCATCATAGGAAGTTTTTTGTGGTGCAAGAACGATCAACTTCAACTTTGGAAAATTCAAAAGGTGGTTGATGATCACTTCCAACTTGTGCATCACCTCTGAAAGTGGACTTCTTCATTTCATAGATGAGTTTTCTTTTCAATAAATGCATTTTAAGCTTCCTTTGTGCATATCATTGTCTAGAATAAACATTTACTTTCCACACATGCATGTATGCTTGTTTATATTAGATGTACATACACACATATAAAACTAAAAAAAGAAAACATAAAAAAACTTAGAAACATAAAAAGAAAAGATCTTACACTTCCTTAAATATGGACTCAAGACCTTCATCTCCACATAGAGAGGATACACACATGGCCGAGCATCCTATAGACACTATAGAGACCATGGGTAATAGAATACCATACTTAGAAAGCATGATTGTCACTATCTTAGAGCACATTCATGGCTCTAAGAGAGAGGAATCTCTTCTTAATATTGGTTTCCTAGGGATGGATTCAGAAGCTTTAGGTGAGTCTCACACTCCAAAAATCTCTAATGAAGGTGTCCCAATTAGAGAGGATAGATGGAAGCTTAAGCATCTTAAGCTTCCATGTTACTATGGATGTACTAGCATATGTGATGCCAACTTTCCTAAGTGGTACCCATCTAGGCTATGCCTTTGAGAATAGGTAGAAAAATTACCAATTGACTATTTTTCCTTCCTAATTTTTAGAATACAACTCCTTGTGGGTATCCTTATGAAGACCCCGTAGTCTCTAATATTAAGAAACTCTCTTTGAAGGTCTCTTACCTTCACTTACTCTAAAATAGAGCATATGTATTTCTTAAAGTTATCTAACCATCTCAAGTGAAAGTGCATAAAATTTCCTATACTAAGACATAAGTGAGATTTATACCTATCTCCATGAGGTAAATCCTTTCTATCTACCTCTAACAAGTCGATCATAATCAAAATAATCCTCATCTAAAAATAACAAGTATGAATCTCCTATGAAATAAGAACCCAAAGAAAAAAAGAATCTTATATGTGACACTTGCATGATATGTACTCAAGCATGATTCACCATACAAGATGGATGTTGCAAACATGTGCTTAACCAAAAGAGAAATCCCTAAGGCACCAATATGTGCCAAATATACCAAATTACAAAGAAAATTATGATTCCCCTACTTTTACAAAGTAACAATATTACAACCAATTTTCCTAAGCTTGAAATGCTTGTTGGTTTTTTCCTTGCCACATAGCTAGCACATGAAAGATACAAGAAGAGCCAAAGTCAACTCCATACTTCTGGAGTGCATGAGTACAACCTCGTAGGAGTTCCATATTCTCTTCCTTTGTATCATGCTTCTTATTTTCTTGGATGTTCTCCACATCAAGAAGACTTTCTCTATTGACAGATTGTCTATCCTCTCAAAGATGCACTAGTGAATGGGTTTCAACAAAAAAGTCTTCACTTGGCACAAGGTCTACCCTTGATTTGAAAAAAATGCCAAAAAGAATTAGCATTGCATATAACATAATTGTGCGTGATACCAAGAGAAAAGTTTCCATAGTCAAAACTCAAAATCAAAATATATAAGGGAGTTTTCATGAACTTAGGTCGCTTGATCCATGGAACAAGAGTCATGAAACAATTTATGATGTGCCAATTTGTGTAGGAAAAACAAATTCCATATTCAGGAATGCCAACTGAATGAGTGATTCTAAGAATAAAGTGAAGTTCTCTCTAAAAAACTTGTGATCATATGTTTGGATATTTTTCTCAATTAGAATTATCAAGAGAATAAATCTCCACAAAAATATCTCTATTCCTAAACTGATCAACCATATTCTCTGTGCATCATCCTCTTGTATATTGTTTTCATAATATCTAATGGATTTTCAAACATGATAGCTTATGAATTAATACATATAACTGTACATCAGCTCACATAGAAGAGCTTATGAAGGTTTGTGCCTACTCCCACTATGCAAGTGGCACTCACGAAAGCTTGGAAAGGCCTGGAGGTTTGTCCTCCGTGATCATAGTGTAACCTAAGGTGTGTTCCCATCAATGGGGGAGTAGTTGAAGACAATCCTTTTGATCAACACCATTCAACTTTGCAAGAGAACGATAGAGATGCAAGAGAATTGTCTGAGAACTATAAATTCTAGACTTCTTAGCACAACCATATAAAATAATGTATGCGGTTACCTCTACTCTTGGTGTCCTATGTAACATCCCTCTATGATGTCATCTTCCTCATGATTTCATCAAGAGGCAAAGACGATCTTGTGCTCATTGTGCATGTTGTGCATGCTCTGAATGACTCTATGATTGTTGTGTGAGTTATGCCTCATCCTCAAGCTCATGTTTCAACTTCCTTCTTCAACTTTGGATTAAGCACCTTGCTTCGAAAGCACCTCAAAGGAGGTAATATTAATGCCTCCAAATTTGTTTTGACATAATATGCTCATTTTTTGCAGATTACTCCTCCCTTTGGGTCGCTCCCAAGAGCCTCTACTACTTTGGATGCAAACAATAGAATGGCAGGTGATGCCATGCCCCTGACCTTCCTATCATCTATGCTCAATATCAACTATTATGTGAGCAAACCATCTTCAAAGAACCTGCCACCGCTAGCTACTAACCATTCAATGAAAATGGAACTTGATGAGAATGCATGCATGATAGCATGTGGAGGTAAATGAAAGAGGACATAGAGAGTGGTGTGATTGATTGCTCCAAACACCAAGGGAGTGGACTATTGCATGAGGAGAGAGAAAGTAGCGAGAGAAACTTATGTGGAAATTTGGAGAAGAAGATGGAGAAGTTGAAGTTGAAGAAGTACCAATATATTTGTGAGAGATTTGGGACCAAGTCTTATTGATAAGTGACTTTTAGGTCATTTGGGCATGCTCACACATGACCAATGACCAAAACTCATGAAAATAATGTAAATGCCTATAACTTCCCAATTTGGGGTCCAAAAAACATAACAAAAGTATCTATAAAAAGCTCTCAAAGAGAGCTTTCACATGGAAGGGTCAAGATATACAAAAGCAAAGTCCTTGGGGCCTTTATCCCCAACAACCTCCAACTTAAAGGACTAAGGAGTCTCCTTTAAGTTAAGTAACTCCAACCATCTGTATACATATATGATGTTGTGCCTTGGGTAGACACTTTGTGAGAGCATCTATAGGATTATGTGAAGTATTGACCTTGATCAAAGTGATTAAGCCATCCTTTAACACCTCAATATGCTTTGTGTGAGCATGGAACATGGAATTCTTTGCCAAACATATGGCACTCTAGCTATCGCATCCAAGAGCAAGTGCCTTTTTAGGCATCTCAAACTCATCGCAGAAGCGGACTAACCAAATGGCTTCTTTGGAAGCCTCTATGGCTGAAATATATTCAACCACTATAGTAGATAGAGCAACTATCCTCTGAAGTCTAGAGCACCATGAAATAGCTCCACCTCCAAGCATGTATACATAGCCACTTGTGGACTTGCATGTACCCACATCACCTGCCATGTTTGAATCACATAATCCTTTTAACTCCAATGGACCCCTTCCATAACATAGGCATTTACCATTGGTCCAATTCAAGTATCCCAAGATAGATTTGACTGACTCCCAATGAGCTTTGCCAGGATTAGCCATGAACTTGCTAACAACTCCCACTGCATGAGCAATGTCTTATTGAGTGGCAACCATAGCATACATAGGTGAACCACGAGCTGACACACATGGAACACTCTTTTGTAGTTGGATGCATCATCATCTTTGGGATAGTCATCCTTGGAAAACTTAACATGTGGCTCCAGTGGCACTCCACGAGGCTTAGCATCAGTGACATTTTTTTCCAACACTTTTTGAATGTATTTTCTTGGGATAAATGCAAAGTATGTTACTTTCTATCCTTTTTTATTTGCACACCACGAATATTCTCAGCTTCCCCAAGGTCTTTCATTGAGAACGTAGAGTTCAACTACTTTTTTAGAGCATTAAGAGTGCTCTTTTTCTTTCAAGCTAGAAGCATATTATCTATATACAACATAAGAATGATTGGGTTGCCATCTTTATCCTTTTTAGTGTTAAACAGTGCTCTGCATGACTTCTTTTGAACCCATGTTTGAGCATAAATGCATCAAACTTCTTATACCATTTTTTTGGGGCTTGTTTTAGCCTATATAATCTCCTTTTCAGTTTGCATACCATATGCTCTTTTCTAGGAATGACATATCCTTTTAGATGTTTCATGTACAACTCTTTGTCTAAATCACCATGCAAAAAAGTTGTTTCAACATCCATTTGCAATAACTCCAAATCCAAGGCAACTGTGAGAGAAAATAACAGACCTAATGTGGTCATTTTAACCACCAGAGAGAAAACCTCTTGGAAATCAATGCACTCTTTTTGGGCATATCCCTTAGCAATCAACCTTGCCTTATACTTGGGTTTGCCATCAATGGTTTTAATTTTGTATACCCACTTGTTGGGAACGGTTGTCCTACCTTTGGGAAACTCAACCAAATCCCAAGTATCATTTGCATGCAAGGTCTTTATCTCTTCCTGCGTGGCTAACTCCCACTTCTTCTTTGCTCACATAGCTTTGTCTCTTTATAAGCGAGATCTTCAACCCCCATCTGATAACATAATGTAATGTACAAAGGGGCATATTTGTTCACTGGCCTCCTAGGACATGTAGATCTTCTTACCCAATGATCCACATTATCCGGAAATGGATCTACATCAGGAGATACATTCACTCATTTCTAGACCTGTTTTTAGCATGAATAGGTGGCTACATATGCCCATCAGGAGCCTCATTTTGTTCTCCAACATCATCTAGGTCAATAATCACTAGCTCATTTCCATTTCTAGCCAAATGAGGTGCAGCCCAAGGGTTCATATCAGATTTAACACGTGGCTGTACATGCTAAATTTTGACCTTTTTATGGTCACTTTTAGAGGCACAAACATTTTTTAGCACTCATTAAATACAATATCTCGGCTGCGTATTACCTTCTTGAGTTGAGGTAGCCAAATTTTGTAGCCCATTTCACCTTCATCTCCATAACCCTGAAGATTCCTTTTATGGACTTTGCATCTAAATTGCTTCTCAACTTAGGTTTTATATGCACAAAAGCATCACGATCAAAGATGCGAAGGTGCTCATATGAGCTAGTTTACTAGACCAAACCTATTTCAGAATTCCACCTTTTAAGGACATATGAGGGGATCGATTGCAAACATGAACTACAATTTTCAAAGCCTCTCCTCAAAATCCATGAGGGATATAAGCTGTGGACATCATGCATCTCATCCTCTCACATAAAGTCTTGGTGCCATGCTGTTGGAAGAAGGTCTGTATGGGACTCTTATATCCCTCTTAATACTAAGATTTTCACAAAATCTATTGAATTCAACACTTGTAAACTCACCCCTATTATCTGTATGTAAGCATTTTAGCTTTCTACCTGTTTGGGTGTGTAAATGCATGTATATTTGTTAAATGCAACAAAGGATTCATCTTTAGATTTTAAAAAATATACCCAAAGCTTCCTAGAGTAGCATCAACAAAAGAAACAAAGTAAAGAGCATCCCCCATAGATTTGGTGGGCATGCTACAAACATGAGAATGAACAAGATCAAGGGCATTAGAATTACGGGATACACCATGGTAGTAGGAATTTTTTACTTGCTTAACATGTTGGCATTCATTACAAAAATAAAGTTTTGAGGCTTTTGCATCAAACTTGTCCAAATTACATAGTTTACCAATGCCTTTTTGGCTCATATGGCCAACCCTTTTATGCCATAACTCCATATGCAAATGGATTTCAGCCAAAGCTGTAAAGTTTCCCAACAAGGCTTTACCATGCAAGCGATAAAGAGTCCCGTTCTTTGTACCTTTAACAATCAGCCTAGAGCCTTTGAAAAAGTTCCATGAACCTTTCTCAAAGAGGGTACTACATCCATGCATATCCATTTTCCCAACAGACAATAGGATTTTCTTGATGCTTGGTACATACCTTACATCATGCAAAACCAACTCATTAGTGCCATCTATAGTAAGGTCCAATGTGCCAATATCTTCAATAGAACAAGCATGGTTATTTCCAAAATATACATGTCCATGGATGAAGGATAACAAAACATAACGTAATATGAGTAACATGGAACGATGCTTTTGAATCCACAATCCATGTTTGTGACAAAGAATTATTCAGAGTAAGCAAGGCATCAATTAGATCCCTCTTTGTGATCTCCATATTTTGTGCATGAATATTAATAGAAGCATCATTAACTTCGGCATGATCTATGGACATAATAGCACAAAGAATATTTTTTGCATCTGATAGATCCTCAATGAAAGAACTAGAGGCCACATTGGCATTCTCTTTGTCCTTCTCATTTGAGTTGTCATGTTCTTCATCCTTGGTGTCCTTTTTCTTCCTGTCACATGTGTTTTTCTTTCTTTCTAGTTCAACTTTGTAGTATCTGCAATCATGATTCTTGTGATCTTTCCTACCACATTGGTTACAAGTTACTTTAGCATTGCCTTTTCTTTTGCTCCTGTTCCTCTCTACATTTCCACTTTTCCTTTTTGTTATTCCTATAGTCACATTCACTGCACCACTGCCCTCTCCACTAGCTTTCCTCCTGATTTCCTCATTCACAATAGACCCCCTTACACCATCAAAGGTAATATTGGGGTTATTTGAAAATGAAACAACCAATGTTTCCCATGAATCAGGTAAGGTCATCAGCAAGAAGATGGCCTTAAGCTTATAATCAAATGCAGGTGATCCGGAGTCGTGCGATTGCGATAGAGTACCTCCAAAAGAAGATAAGTGCTCAGCGGCACTTTTTGAATCATCGAACTACATACACACTAACTTATGCATAAGATGCACTTGATTTATAAGCATAGTATTTTCATAGGTGGCCTTCAACTTTTTCCATACCTTAAAAACACTTGTAAGGACCTTTCAGATCCATTAATATTTCATATGATACAACCATCTTGATATAAGTGATGGCCTTCTTGTTTAGGTTTGTCCACACTACATATATCATATCTTTAGGCTTGATTTCTTCAAGATCCCCTTTGGAATCTTTAAGAAAGAGAATGCCAAACATTCTCTCTTTCCACAAATCAAAGTCACGACCCTCAAATCTCTTGATCTCAAACAAATTTTTGACATTAGAGGAGGTAGACACCATGTTTGCACACTAAGAGCTTCAAAAATTCACCACAAAAGGAAAAAATTCATCTATTATCCTGTGTGTAATCACCTGACAAGACTATAGCTAAGAAATTAAGCCAAAAAACTATTCAAAACTTGCAAAAAACAAAATTTGAAATTTTCTACCAAAAATTTTAGAAAAATCTAGCAAGCTTTAATTGAATAAAAAACAAAAAATCTTTTGTTTTCAATCACAGAAGGAATACATAAATGCAAAATGGAGTCAATGGTTGCTTGTTTTCACAAAAGCTTCAATTTTTATAGCAATATGACTTGTAAAATCAGAGAAATGACTTTCTGTAATAAGTTTTCAGCAATTAAGAAATTCCACAATCCTTATACATGTACTCCCAACTTGAAATGAGAGAGAATTTATGCAACAAAAGGACTTATAAATGAAAAACTATTAGTGTGGATGCTAAGAATGACTTGTAAGGATACAAGAAGAACAATGGAAGAGGTTCTCTACGATGAAACTCTCTGAAAAAGTCAAAAGTGGCTTCACCTTTGCTATGGGTAATCCTCCAAAATCATCACTTTTATCGTGAAAAATGAAGGTCTTTCACGATGAAATTCTCCCAAATGCAAGAAAAAACCTTGAGCTCAGCAAAGGTTGAAGTAGAAAAGTATTTGGAACATCTTTATCATGATGGAATAGCCAAAGCTTTGATACTAGTTGAAAGATGCCGTAGAGAGCTATGTGGTGGTGTTCTCGCTTACTCCAAACACCAAGGGAATGTGTTGTTGCCTGAGGAGAGAGAAAGTAGAGAGAGAAAATTGCATAAGAATTTGGAGAAGAAGATGATGAAGCTGAAGTTGAAGAAGTCCCAATCAAGTTATGAGGATTTAGGAACAAGTTTTATTGATAAGTGAATTTTAGGTCAATTGGGCATGTTCACATGACCGATGATCAAAAGTCATAAAAATAATATAAATGCCTATAACTCCCTAATTTGGGGTCCAAAAAATATAACAAAAATATGTATGGAAAGATTCCAGAGAGAGATTTCATATAGGAAAAAAGAGGCAAATGGCTTATTATGATATTCATATTAAAAATAAGGACTTGTAAGAAGGAGATTTGGTTTTGAATTATACTCTTAAATAATGTGATAATTAATTAGAAAAAAGAGGACATGGACCTTATATACTTCATAAAATTAGTTCTAGTGATGCAATGCAACTTGCAACATTAGGTGGAAAAATAATGCCAAATTAAATAAGTGGATATAGAGTGAAGAGATACATGGAACCATTAACTAGAGACAAGTGAAGAAGATTACATACATCATACAAAAGCAAACAAGAATAAATGAAGATGAGATAGGAGGCTCAAGAAGAAGCAAAAGTGAGCATAAGAAGAAAGAGAGAATTGAGACATTTAACAAGTAAAGACATATAAGGTGGTGAAGGAAATAGTCAGTGAGCATTTACTAATTGTAAAAAATGAAATATAAGAAAAGAGACATTAGAGTCTTGTTGGAAACATTTTGAGGATAGGGGAGTAATCAACCCAAACCCCCTCACATGGAAGTGAGAGGCTCTTCCAAGTGGAGTTGCAAGAAATGCAAGCAACACACACACACGCCCATGAATAATGGCACCATGACAAACATCATATGGAGCAAGGGAGGGCATTGCTCACACAGAAGCCAACCCCAAGTCCCAAACCCACACACATGGATCAATGTCATGCACCCAAGGAGAAATGTGGAAGCCAAATGAATCCTCCTTTCAATAGCATGGTATCCACAAGGCCACGACCAAGGGACCAAGATTTACAAATTGAGACCCTTCTTATATAGGAGAGGAGGAGGAATCCATTGAATACAAGTGTCCAAACGCCACATGTGCTAGAAATCATCTAGAATATATCCTATATTGATGGTTTGTAATGAAAATAAAAATGGGATCTTTGAGAGAGAGAGAGAGAGAGAGAGAGAGAGAGAGAGAGAGATCTTTGAACATATCCAAAAAAAGTTCTAATAACTATAAAGGAGCTAAAATATAAAAATAATTTTTTTTACAAAAGAGAAGGGTAAGGATGGGTTTTCTTCACAAAATAAGTAAGAGAGAGTTGCTATGTAGGAATTTATATACAAGAGGAAAAATAGGAAAAAAATGAAAGATTGCCACTCAAGTCCTTGAGCCTTCAAGTATCCATAGCTCCAAGGGAGGCCTCCAATTACTTCATAGCCCCAAGGGTCTAACAAGACTGGAGCACAAGTAAAATTAATCAATTCAAATCATTACATCAAGTAGTAATAAAAAAGATCAATAACGAAACTACAATCAAAGTTGTGAATGGTTAGAGTCTTTGTTCTTTGTCAATCATACAAATTGAAGTTGAATTAGGAAATGAAAAAAATATAGTGGAATGTGAAAAATCACTTAAAGATTTGATGATTGAAAGTTTAATTTATGTCAAAATTAGATGGGACAAAATCAATTCTCTTTAGATTTCAAAAATAAAATATTAAAATTTAAAGTGAAACGAAAATCTATGAGAATTGCGTTTGTAATTATTGTTGGAAGTTGATCTAGACATAGAAGATCCAGGAGTGGAGACTTTTATGTTTCCTATGAAGAGGATCAAAATGAAAAACATAGGACTAATCTAAAGCAAAAGAAGACAAGACAAAAACATGATCAATTGAGTTTTGATAGAAAAACCTCTACAATAAAAAAAATATTACTTCACAAGTAATATGAAACAAATTTATTTTTTGAATTCTAGTGTTCAAAAAGACATACTAATGTTGAAAGAGATCCACAAACAATTTCATCCTACAAAGAACAATGCAAAGGCATACAAACAATAATGGAGATCCAAACACAACAAGAAGTAAGTTTTGGAAACCTTCAAATACAAAAAATAGATTCAAATTTTGAAACACAAAGAAGAAATGAGTACCTCATGATGAGAAACAAACATCAATCTTGGAAAAACATAGAATCACATTTTAACAAGAAAATTGAAATACAGATACATGCACATAATGAAAAAAGGAAAAATAGAAGTAAAGCTTTTACATCAAAGAATCACTTAAGCAAAATGCTTAAGACCTTTTTAATGCACCATTTAGAAAATTGCATATCCAGAGTGTGCATAAATAGGGCTACATTACAAGTTCATACATACATTCTAGCTCTTTCACTTATGGGACAAGCTAGGAGGGGAGAAGTAACAGAATCTTCCTTGAAAATGATTCTAAAAATAAATAAAAAAGAGGGAAAAAAAAGGAAAAATAAGTATGTTGTATTTACTATGCACAACACAATGTGTAGCATGGGGGGTGTGTGGGTATAATTACTCTTTCTTTTTTCTTACTAGATTTTTTTAAAAAAAGAGAGAAATTCATGTTTTCAATTACACATAGAAGAAACCTTGCTTATATGTGATGGTGACTATTATGAGTTGTGAGAGCGGTGTGGAAGAAAATATGTGATGAAAATTGTGATTTTATCTATTTTGTGATGCAATTTAACTTGAGTGGAGTTTATTTTTTTCTTTTTTTAATTACAAAAAATGACTCAAGGATTGCCATTATGAAAGCCAGAGTTGGATGTAGTGTCCCTCTCCAAAGGACATTAGCTTTTGGATAATGAAGGATTCAAAGACGTGGTAGAGTTAGAATCAGAGGAGGAAGAAATGACTCTAATAGAGAAGGAACATGTAGAAAAGGAACTTAAAGAATGCATCAAAGTCATTAGAAAAACACATTCATAGTAAAGAAAGAAAAGTTCAAATATACCATGATACCACAAGAGGTTTACAACTTCCAAAGGTTAAATGTGATATAAAAAAGATGGATACCTATTGGACCACATAGGCTTTTGGAAGAGCCAATATAATTCATATACTTTGATTGATATAAGCAGGTGATGAACACCTTGTAGAAAGTAAAAAAGAAAAAATTTGAAGGCTACTTTAGATGAAGAGTGAAAAATTGGGACAATGAACAAATAGAGATTACAATTAGACCAAAATAGATAAAAGCAACTTTGTAATTTTTTCCAATGGGCACTAAAATGAATGTAAGTTTTGTAAAGAAAAATGCTTTATCATATGTTGGTTACACCAAGCTTTTAGAATTTAAAGAGAAACCAAATGAAGAAATTGAAATTAGAATGTTTCTACATATATAATGCTTTCCAAGGTTACCCAGATATACAATGCCACATAAACTAGTCACATTGGTGATGCTCAACAATAAAGATAAAAATAATCCATTTGGACAAGTTGACATGTCAATATATATTCATGAGCACTTGAAGGAAGCAATTAAATATTGGAATACTAAGAGGTTTATGTATGAAGCACAAATGTTGACCAAAATCATATATCACCTATTAGTAATAGAAGGTAAGCTACAACTAGCACTACCTACTAAAGTATTCAGAGAGTTAGTAACAAGAATAGAAAGTCCAATAGGAAAGATAACAGTTAGGAAGAATCAAAGAAGAGAAAAGAAGTGGAGATAAAGATTCAAACACCATGGAAGAAAAGAAAGCAAGACCCAAGAAATATAGTATTAGAATAAGAGGAAGTTACAAAAGAAGAATTGAAGAATAAAGGAAGGTTTAGGTAAACAAAGAACCTCATCCACCACAAACTTCAAAAGAAAAACTCTACAGCTATCTAATGCAAGACAACAAAATAATAGATTTTTTTGAAGCTCAATATCAAAGAATGTTGGTTGATTTTTTAGATAAAGCCACTAATTAGAACTAAAGAACAAATGGAACATTATGAAGAATTGCATGAGCAAATAATGTATATCAAAATAGAATTATTCTTCATACAAAAAAAGAAACATTTCTTGAATTCTTTAAAGAATTGCAAACCCCTTAATAAAAGAGAACTACAATGGTGGTTGTGGTGAGAAGATCAATGAAGGAATAAAAGATGAAGCAAAAGGTGAGAGAACCTAAAACAAAAGGAAAGAAAGATCAATATTAGGATGTAAAGATTATATGAGCATATCTAGTAGGAGGTTATAGGCTAATTCATAAATGAGGATAGGAAGTTGAGGAACACGACTCATCAAAGACATCAACAAGGAGGATGAATAGAAAAGTGATGATAATGCTGTCGAATCACTTATGTTGGAAAGTTTGAATTTTTCTAAGCCTAATACTCCAATCAAGATGGAAATCAGCGGATGAAAGAAGGAACAAGAGAAGATCAAACAACTTTGGAAGAAAAGATGGATGATCAAGAAATAAATGATATAATCCATTTAGATCATGAAGGAAAAATATAGAAAGATCAAGGTGTAATGAAGGAAGTAAGAAATCAGGTTCAAGACAAAGAACTTGATGGAGATGAAGTCATGATATACGTAGAGAGTTAAAAAAAGGTGATGGAATTTTGGAATCAAACAATGAGAAACAAAGGGATGAACATGTTGGTGAAAAAGGGAAAAATATAGTTGATGATCAAGCAAAAGATATGAAAGATAATATGGACCACGATATGGGATTGATTCAAAGACAAGAAAAAGTTGAGTTAAAGACAATACCAAATGATATCAAAAAGTTTATGTGAATACATAGAACAGGTAGAGCATTTCGAAACTAACAATAAAAACATGATAGATGGTATGGAAGTGGAGTCTGAATCATGAAGATAGACATTCAAGAATATAAGAAAGATCAAGTGCAAATATAGGAAAAACTCATAGAACAATAAAAATCATGGAAATATGGAAAGATAAAGTAATGAGGTTGGAATTCATAACAATCCAACATAAAACTAGAGCTGAATTTATAGAAGAGAAGTGTGAGAGGCAATTAGGGATGATAAAAAAAGTTGGAAGGAAAAGTAAAACAATTGGAATCAAGAAATAATATTCTACAAACTTCTTGCCAAGTCTTAAAAAAGGCAAAAAATGAAATTAATCAAATTCTTTTAGAAGAAGGAAATTACAGAGTAGAAGATAGTAAAGTAGAAGCAACTAGTGAAGAAATCAAGGGAATAAAAGATGAATTGGAACAGTAGGCAAACAAACATGCAACCACAACCATGAGAGGCTTTAGTAACCCAAGGTTTTTAGCAATGTTTTTGCTTCACCCAAGGCAAAGTGTTGCTAACACAATAGCAACATAGCAACGTTTTCCCTAGATGTTGCAAAAAAGTTACGAATGTTTCTTTTTTTTTTGCATTTTTTTTCAAATTTTTGCACCTAGGCTACTTATAGCTAATATATGATGATCTAGATACATATATCAATATACATATGTAATATATATATATATATATATATATATATATATATATATATATATATATATATATATATATATTACTTATATTATCTAGTGTATATTGGTCATGACTCACTACCATTGGTGATTGTCGTATGTACTATGTAGTTACTACTAACTAGTATATACACAATGCACATGTCAAACTTGCCACTTCAAAGTTGAAAAGTTCAAACTTCAAAGTTGAAAAAACTTATCATGATTCATTCTAAATTCACAACGCACATTGAACAAACAATCATTGTCATTCTAAAATTTAAATTCACATTGCAGATGCCACATTCAATCAATTAAAATGTAAAGATTTAGATCATGACCAATCATCAATGTCCCGAGACTCCATCAAGATTCAAGATTCAAAGCATGATAAATAAAAAGATTTATGAAAATTCAATGAGTCACAAATCATATATAAAATATATCAAAGAGTCAACTCAAAACTATGACACTGTCATAAATGATACATCATACCACTAAATGATCAAACAGTAAACTGTCAATTAAAAAATCAATATCAAGTAAATTATGAATCATGATCAATCATCAACCCTCAAAATCGTCCAAGTCACTATCATCATCATCATCATCATCATCATCATCATCATCATCAACATCATCATATGGTGCCCGACTAGTAGATGCCTCCATCCGACTAGTAGTTGGGCCTAATACAATACGTGCACTATGACTAGAATGAGTCTGAGATTCCCTCGTATCATGTTGCAGCACGGTCAACTCCTGATTGTTGATATATTTAGGTAATGATGTGTGTGAACACTCTAGGACCACCGGGGCACTTTTTTCCCTCGTTAGAAGGCTTTTTTCCCTAGCTTGTATATACGCCTATTGCCCTAATGGGCTACTTATCTATGTACATTCTAGTGGTAATACATTCAGTATTGTGTGTTGTGCTCCAAGCTTCTTCTTCTTCCTTGTGTTGTTCGCGTGCTTCTGCAGACATCTAACTCCAACAATTGGTATCAGAGCAGGTCGCCACTTCATCAAGGGGGTTGTCGACACCTCTTTGGTTGTAGTCTTAGAATCGCACGAATTTTTGTGCATTCTATTTCGTCTTTTTGTGCCAAAGGTATATACCAATTTTGGTTTGCCAATATAAGCATCTTGAAGTCTGCTACAAGTTTAGCAGAATTTGTCTGGGAAGTTCTGTTCAACTTTTTGAGATATAGTCAATTTTTTGCATCAAGGTATTTTAGTCACTGGCCATGGCTGAAAGCAGTGATGTATTTCATATGTTGGCTCTTGAGGATAAGTTGGATGGTACCAACTACCCATTGTGGGCTTATATGATGCGACATGTATTGGTTGCAAAAGGACTGTGGAACGTTGTGCAGGGTGTTGAAAAACGTCCTATCACACCTGCAACTGTTACAACAACTGCAGGTACGGAAGCTGATGCAGAAGGTATCGAAGATGATGATATTCTACATATTTGTGTTTGTGTTGAGGTTTCTGCTGCACGAACTGTAGAGCAAATTCATTGGGATGGCAGAGATGGCCAGGCACATGCATTGATAGCTTTGTCTGTCAAACATGCCATTATTCCTCACATTCACTCTTGCAGAACAACTAAGGATGCTTGGGATACACTTACCACATTGTACCAAGCTAGGAATGAGGCTCGTGTTGCTTACCTCCAAAAACAGTTGGAGAGTGAGCACATGAATGAAGGTGATTCTATGGAAAATTTTCTAACAAAGATGAAAGACTTGAAGGAACAAATGATTTTTGTTGATGAGCTTATACCGGATAGCTCACTTGTGCAGACCATTCTGAATATTCTTCTTGATTGATATCAGAGTTTTGCTTCTACGCTTTGGTTGATGATGAAAGGCAATCCAAATGCCTTGTCATTTGAGGAGTTAGTCTCTGTTCTATTGCAAGAAGATTAGTCGAAGCAGAACAAGTCCATTACGCATGTTGCAGATCAAGCTTTCTTGGCTAATCAGAAGGGCAAAGGAAAATGGAGCTCTTCAAGTAGTAAACAGAAATCTGCTAATTCTGCACAATCGAAGAGGGAATACAAAGATGAAAAGAAATCAGAAAAGCAGAAATTGTTTTGCAAGTACTGTAAAGGAAAAGATCATATCATAAAGAACTTTCCAAAACTGGCTCCTAAAGAGACAAAGAACAAAGAAGCTGGAATGGTTGTTGTAGAGGACTCTACACCAAAAATAGAGTCTGCTAATCTTGCGCAGGAAGAAGAATGTGCATTTACTACTGTTGTAGTTTTGACCCACCTTCTCATGACCAGTGCATGTCTGTGCTAGACTCAGATGTTTGGTACTTTGACAGTGGGGCAACCAAACATATTACCTCGCAGTGCAGTTTCTTCTCTTCACTCGAGCCTGCCCCTACAGGGAATATTGTTACATGCACCAACAAATCCTCTTATCCTATTATGGGATCATTTTGACCACTGCTGATGGTAGTTCTTTCACTTTGTCAGATGCTTTGTTTGTGCCAGGGATCAAGAAAAATTTGTTATCAGTTTCTGCATTAGCCAAGATTGGCTTGGTTGTGAAATTTGTTGATGACAGATGTACAGTTCATGATCTGTCAAATGGCGATGTGATTATTGCTTCTGCCATTTTATGTCGTGGGCTATATAAGCTCATAGACTATGAAAGATTTGTAAATGATTCGGCATGTGCAATACATGATTCTCAGGCTATGTCAGATGCAAAGCTTTGGCATGCACTCTTTGGTCATCTGAATTTTGCTAGTTTGCTACGCCTGCAGAAATCTGAGATGGTGTTCTCTTTGCCCAAAGAGGCACCCGGAAAACATGTTTGTGAAGGCTGTATTTTGGGCAAAATGCAATGTTCCTCCTTCCCAAAAGATGGTTTAGTTCGGGCTACTCAGAAATTGTAGCTTGTACATAGTGATGTGTGTGGTCCTATGCAAACACCTTCTTTTGGAAATTATCTTTACGTCATGACTTTCATCGATGACTTTTCCAGGCATGCAAGGGTATATCCATTGAAGGCAAAGTCGGAAGTGTTCATGTGCTTCAAACAAGTTTTGGTTTTGGCTCAAAATTTGTCAGCATGTAAAATGGGCACCCTCCATTCTGATCAAGGGGGGGAATATATGTCTTCTAATTTTAATGCATTTCTGGCTGAATGTGGGATAAAACACCAGTGTACAGTCCCATATACACCTCAACAGAATGGATTTGTTGAACGAAAGAACAGGTCACTCATGGAGATGGCAAGGTGTATGGTCAAGAGTCAAGCTTTACCACATAGTTTCTGGCTTGAGGCTATCATGTGTGCAACATATGTACTTAACAGGTGTCCCACTAAAGCACTGTAGTCTATCACTCCATATGAGGCTTGGCATGATCGCAAGCCATATCTTGCTCATTTGTGTGTTTTTGGTTGTTTGGCATATGCCTTAGTGCCTGAACAACATCGTGAAAATTGGATGATAAAGCAGTAAAATGTATTTTTATTGGGTACAATTCTAAAAGTAAAGGCTATCGTCTGTATCATCCATAGAATAAACACATTTTGGTTAGCCATGATGCTGTTTGTGGAAGATGTTATTCGACCATTGCTTTCCTGTACTAAGGAGACATCTGTTAGCTCCAAAGACATGTATGATACTTTGCTGCCTCTTTTTACAGGTGGACAGTCTAGTGCTGGTCCTAATGAGGCTATTTCCCGACCTTTCCAAGTTTCATGTGATGATGTAGATCATCCCATTTCTGATGCAGATTTACATGATGCACTTGATGAGAGAGCTGATATTGAGGCGGCAAAAACTATAACAAAATGGCTGATGCAGGCTTTGCACGACAACAACTTAGATGCACCTCTATCATATCGTACTGGATCAGGCTCTCATAGTGCCTCTTTTGCATCCGATTGCTATGCTATGGTTGCATCTAGTCTCTGTGATTAGAATGAGCCTGTTTCATTTGACGAAGCACAAAATTCTGAAAATTGGATGGCTACTATGCAATCTGAATGTGACTTGCCTCTTGGCAAAAAGGCCATTGGCACTGAGTGGGTTTACAAGCTAAAGTGTAAGCCTGATGGAACAATTGACAGGTATAAGGCTAGGCTTGTTGCAAAGGGTTATGCACAGGAAAGAGGCATTGATTTTGATGAGACCTTTGCACCTACATGTCGTATGACTACTGTTCGGAGCATCTGTGCACTTGCAACCCATCATGGTTGGATGTACATCAGTTGGACATTAAGACTGCATTTCTGAATGGTGACTTGCATGAAGAAGTGTATGTTTTTCAGGCCCATGGCTTTGTGCAGAAAGAGCATGAAAACCAGGTGTGCAGGTTAAAGAAGGCATTATATGGTTTCAAGCAAGCACCACGTGCTTGGTATGAGAAGATACATGCCTATCTGATTGCACATGGTTTTGACAACAGTCCAACTCAAAGCACCTTATATGTTGAGCGTGCTCATGATGTGCTTCTAATAATTGTTGTCTATGTTGATGACATGTTGCTCATTGGTCCTATTGAGAAGCATATTGCTAATTTTAAGGCTGATTTGCTTTCCTCATTTGAGATGCTTGATTTTGGGCATTTGCATCACTATTTGGGCATTCAGTTTATGCAAGTTGATGGTGGAATGGCTTTGTGTCAAACAAAATATATTGACACATTATTGCAGCATTTTAGCCTTGAAGACTGTAAGCCTATTACCACTCCTATGGAGACAGGTTTACGATTGAGTCTTCATGATGTTCGAGATGCATTTGATGTTGTCCTCTATCAATAGGCTGTTGGGTGCCTGATTTACTTATGCGTTACTCGGCCAAATATTCAAGCATTTATGCATTGCCTAGGTGTCAAGGGTTGGCAGGCGGTTAAGCGCATCTTTCGCTACTTGAGTGGTACTCGGCTACTTGGGTTGTTTTATCCCAAGGGGGATCACTACCGCTAGATTTGCATGCTTTTTTTTACTCTGATTGGGCTGGTTGCTATGACACTAGTGTGTCCACTAGTGGCTTTTGCTTCATGCTTGGTAGTTCATGTATATCTTGGTTGAGCAAGAAGCATCCTACTGTGGCCACTTCCAGTTGTGAGGATGAGTATAGGGAAGCTTTCACATCGACTATTGAGTGTGCGTGGCTGATATGCCTTATGGCTGATTTGGGTGTTGGTCAGTCTTCTGCCACCACCATCTTTAGTGACAGTCAGAGCGCATTGGCAGTTGCAAGGAACCCTGTGTTCCATGCTCGCACTAAGCACATTGAGGTGCATTATCATTCTGTCAGGGAGAGGTTCTCTGCTAGGGAAATCAACTTGGCATATGTGCCCACACAGGAGAACATTGCAGACCTTTTTATGAAGGCTCTACCTAGGGAGAAGTTTGAAGCTTTCTGCAAAGCTTTGGGCTTACTTCCTTTTGTGGAGTGATTTCCGCATAGCTTGGAACTTCCTTATACATGAGTGCCAACTACTTGTTCACTTCATCACTCCAAAGGGGGGTTTGTTGATATATTTAGGTAGTGATGTGTGTGAAGACTCTAGAACTGTTGGGGCACATTTTTCCCTCTTTAGGAGGTCCCCCCCCCCCCTTGTATATACACCTATTGCCCTAATGGGCTACTTATCTTTGTACATTCTAGTGGTAATACAGTGTGTTGTGCTCCAATCTTCTTCTTCTTCCTTGTGCTTTTCGCGTGCTTCTACATACATCTAACTCCAACACTGATAAAGCATTTTATAGAGATCAAGGTCCTCTGCCAGAACGATAGGCATATCATGGACCCTCTCAATATCAAGGTCATCAATGTTGACTTGTTGCACCTCTGCTGAGTTGCCATCATGCTCCAATAAATGCAAGTTACAGTGAGAATATACAAGCCACTCCAACTACAATGTAGATACCATATTTCTCTTCTTTGTGTGGAAGAGGGCCCATGTACTCCAATTCCTTTCACAGGGACTAGCACTACAGTCCTGTGAAAGTATGAGAATGGCTAAGTATCTTTGCATAATAAAAAAGAAAAAAGAGAAATCTTTAATCAACTAAAGAGTTCATTAAAAAATAAAGACTCAAGAGGAATGAGTTATTAGTTAATAGTGAAGTGAGTAATAGAGTATGAAGTCATGAATTACTAGCTCAGGTGTACCAACACGGTAGCTCTCCCACCATGTCACAGGCATCAATTGCATGCTTCTCAAGCATGCAATGTCTCTACCAAAAAGTCCTTCCTTATTCTGGAATTGAGTGAGCTGAATCTCTAGTTTCCCACGTAGCTCCACATCAAAAGCTCCATACAATTGATCCACATAGTCGTTCCAAGCTTTCACAAACTCCATATCCAATGAAAGTTTTGTAGATCTCCATAAATGTTGTAGTAGATTGGCCATCCCAAGTATAGGGTGATGGAACAATCTCAACTCTTCCTCCATACTCCTTTTATTTCCTCTATCCTATGAATAGAAAACAAATCGTGTTAGAAGCAAAACAGTAAGAATGTTGAAAACTTGAATGCACATGTCACATGCCATGTACATATGTCACACACACAAATGTGACATACACAATGTGAATGCACAATGCACATATATCATACATAATACATACATGTATGATGTGACATAGTACATACTTAATACATATTACATATATGATATATTATATTATATAAATTATAACACACACATATGTGACATATGTCATAACGCATACACATAGTACATACATATTACACGCATGAGTCATGACTCATGACACATTTTACATACACACACATAGTCACATATGTGACATGTGACATGTCATACACAATGCATATATAGAATCTAGGTGTCACATGTCACATGTGACATAACACATACAAAAATGTATTATGTGACATATAATACATGTAACATGATATCTCATGACTCATACGATGATAAACACATGTGACATACACTATTATACACACATGTGAGATGTGACATACACATAGTGACATACACAGTGCATACATTAAATAATAAAATATAGTTACCAAGTTCCAACTCACCTCTCCAATGTCAAATAAGGACATCTTTGAATAGACTCCCTGACATGGTCCGTAAGCTATTATAGAAGTCCAAGCATGCAGCCCTCTCTATCTTGTATGCATATGAGTGAATATAAGGGCTATAAAGCCTACACTAATCCCTCCACATCCCTATAGAAACTATCATCCAAACATGTCTGTCATACAAACTCTACCTTTGGACTAGTATGTCCATCCCAAGTTGTCCAATCAAGTGATACAATTGTCTGCATCAATGCTTGTGTCAATCTTGCTAATCTCTCCATAACTATGCACATGTATTCAAATCTCATCTTGGTAGGCTTCACCAAATCTGTTGATATATTTAGGTAGTGATGTGTGTGAACACACTAGGACCGCCGGGGCACCTTTTTCCCTCTTTAGGAGGTTTTTTTCCCCCGGCTTGTATATACACCTATTGCCCTAATGGGCTACTTATCTTTGTACATTCTCTAGTAATACATTTAGTATTGTGTGTTTGTGCTCCAAGCTTCTTCTTCTTCCTTCTGATGTTCGCGTGCTTCCACATACGTCTAACTCCAACAATTGGTATCAAAGTAGGTCGTCGCTTCATCTAGGGTGTTGTCGACACTCCTCCATTTGCAGTCTCAGATTCGCATGAAATTTGGTGAGCATACTCAGGGAATGATCATATCATAAAACTGGCTGCTAAAGAGGCAAAGAAGAAAGAGGCTGGAATGGTTGTTGCAGAGGCCTCTACACCAAAAACAGAGTTTGCAAATCTTGTGCAGGAAGAAGAATGGGTGTTTACTACTGTCTGCAGTTTTGACCCATCTTCTCATGAGCAGTGCATGTCTGTAGTAGACTTAGATGTTTGGTATTTTGACAGTGGGGCAACCAAACATATTACCTCGCAGCGCAGTTTCTTCTCTTCACTCGAGCCTGCACCTATAGAGAATACTGTTACATGGGCCAACAACTCCTCTTATCCTGTTATGGGAGTTGGTAAGATCATTTTGACTATTGCTGATGGTAGTTCTTTCACTTTGTCAGATGCTTTATTTGTGCCAGGGATCAAAAAGAACCTGTTATCAGTTTCTGCATTAGCCAAGATTGGCTTGGTTGTGAAATTTGTTGATGACATGTGTACAGTTCATGATCTGTCAAATGGCGATGTGATTATTGCTTCTGCCATTTTATGTCGTGGGTTGTATAAGCTCATAGACTATGAAAGATTTGTAAATGATTTGGCATGTGCAGTAAATGATTCTTAGGCTATGTTAGATGCAAAGCTTTGGCATGCACGCTTTGGTCATCTGAATTTTGCTAGTTTGCTACGCCTACAAAATCTGAAATGGTGTCCTCTTTGCCCAAACTAGAGGCACCTGGAAAACATGTTTGTGAAGGCTATATTTTGGGCAAAATGCAGTGTTCCTCCTTTCCAAAAGATGGTTCAGTTCGGGCTACACAGAAATTGCAGCTTGTACATAGTGATGTTTGTGGTCCTATGCAGACACCCTCTTTTGGAAATTACCTTTACTTCGTGACTTTTATTGATGATTTTTCCAGGCATGCATGGGTATATCCACTCAAAGCAAAGTCCGAAGTGTTCATGTGCTTTAAACAGTTTTTGGTTTTGGCTGAAAATCTGTCAGCATGTAAAATGGGCACCCTCCGTTCTGATCGAGGGGGGGAATATATGTCTTCTGAATTTAATGCATTTCTGGCTAAAGGTGGGATAAAACACTAGTGTACAATGCCATATACACCTCAACAGAATGGAGTTGCTGAACGAAAGAACATGTCACTCATGGAGATGGCGAGGTGCATGGTCAAGAGTCAGGCTTTACCACATAGTTTCTGGCTTGAGGCTGTCATGTGTGTAGCATATGTACTGAACAGGTGTCCCACTAAAATGCTGCAATCTATCACTCCATATGAGGCTTGGCATGCCCGCAAGCCATTTGTTGCTCATCTGCATGTTTTTGGTTGTTTGGCATATGCACTAGTGCCTGAACAACATCGTAGAAAATTGGATGATAAGGTCGTAAAATGTATTTTTGTAGGGTATAGTTCTGAAAGTAAAGGCTATCGTCTGTATCATCCATAGACTAAACGCATTTTGGTTAGCCGTGATGTTGTATTTGTGGAAGATGCTATTCAGCCATTGCTTTCATGTACTAAGGAGACATCTGTTAGCTCCAAAGACATGTATGATACTTTGATGCCTCTTTTTACAGGTGGACAGTCTAGTGCTGGTCCTAATGAGGCAACTTCTCAGCCTTTGCAAGTTTCATATGATGATGCAGATCATTCCATTTCTGATGCAGATTTACATGATGCACTTGATGAGAGAGCTGATATTGAGCAGGCAAAAACTATGCCAAAATGGCTGGTGCAGACTTTGCGTGATAGCAAATTAGATGCACCTTTGTCATATCGTACTCGTTCAGGCTCTCATAGTGCCTCCTTTGCATCAGATTGCTATGCTATGGCTGTGTCTAATCTCTGTGATGAGAATGAGCCTGTTTCTTTTGATGAAGCACAGAATTTAGAAAATTGGATGGCTGCTATGCAATCTGAATATGATGCTATAATGAAGAATGGTACATGGTCTTTATGTGACTTGCCTCCTGGCAAGAAGGCCATTGGCACTAAGTGGGTATACAAGTTGAAGCGTAAACCTGATGGTACAGTTGACAGCTATAAGGCTAGGCTTGTTGCAAAGGGTTATGCGTAGGAAAGAGGCATTGATTTTGATAAGACCTTTGCACCTACATGCCATATGACTACTGTTCGGATCATTTGTGCACTTGCAGCCCATCATGGTTGGAATGTACATCAGTTGGACATTAAAACAACACTTCTAAATGGTGACTTGCATGAAGAAGTGTATGTTTTTCAGCCTCGTGGCTTTGTGCAGAAAGGGCATGAAAACCAGGTGTGCAGGTTAAAGAAGGCATTATGTGGTTTAAAGCAAGCACCACGTGCTTGGTATGAGAATATACATGCCTATCTGGTTGCACATGGTTTTGAGAACAGTCCAACTGAAAGCACCTTATATGTTAAGCGTGCTAATGATGTGCTTCTAATCATTGTTGTCTATGTTGACGACATGCTGCTCACTGGTCCTATTGAGAAGCATATTGCTGATTTCAAGGCTGATTTGCATGCCTCATTTGAGATGTCTGATTTGGGGTGTTTGCATCACTATTTGGGCATTCAGTTTATGCAAGTTGATGGTGGAATGGCTTTGTGTCAAATGAAATATATTGACACATTATTGCAGCATTTTGGCCTTGAAGACTGTAAGCCTATTGCCACTCCTATGGATACAGGTTTACGATTGAGTCTTCATGATGCTGGAGATGCATTTGATGCTTTTCTCTACCAACAGGCTCTTGGATGCTTGATTTACTTATGCATTACTCAGCGAGATATTCAGTTTCTTGTCTCACAGATGAGCAGATTTATGCATTGCCCAGGAGTCAAGCATTGGCAGGCGGTTAAGCACATCTTTCACTACTTGAGTGGTACTCGGTTACTTGGGTTGTTTTATCCCAAGGGGAGATCACTACCGCCAGATTTGCATGCTTTTTCTGACTCTGATTGGGTTGGTTGCTATGACACTCGTGTGTCCACTAGTGGCTTTTGCTTCATGCTTGGTAGCTCATGTATATCTTGGTTGAGCAAGAAGAAGCCTACTGTGGCCACTTCCAGTTGTGAGACTGAGTATAGGGCAGCTTTTACAACTAGTGTTGAGTGTGTGTGGCTACGACGACTTATGGCTGATTTGGGTGTTGGTCAGTCTTCTGCCACCACCATCTTCACTGACAGTGAGAGCGCATTGGCAGTTGCGAGGAACCCTGTGTTCCATGCTCGCACTAAGCACATTGAGGTGCATTATCACTATGTCATGGAGAGGTTCTCTGCTGGGGAGATCAGCTTGGCATATGTGCCCACGCAGGAGAAAATTGCAGAACTTTTCACGAAGGCTCTGCCTAGGGAGAAGTTTGAAGCTTTCCACAAAGCTTTGTGCTTACTTCCTTTTGTGGAGTGATTTCCACATAGCTTGGCATTTCTTTATACATGAGTTCCAGCTCCTTGTTCACCGCATCACTCCCAGGGGGGATTTGTTGATATATTTAGGTAGTGATGTGTGTGAACACACTAGGACCGTCGGGGAACTTTTTCCCCTCTTTAGGAGGTTTTTTTCCCCCGGCTTGTATATAGGCCTATTGCCCTAATGGGCTACTTATCTTTGTACATTCTCTAGTAATACATTCAGTATTGTGTGTCTGTGCTCCAAGCTTCTTCTTCTTCCTTGTGTTGTTCGCGTGCTTCCGCAGACGTCTAACTCCAACAAAATCAATATCACTGTAAGACCTAAATAAAGCAAGAAACTTTCGTCTCTTTGTGAACAAAGAGAACACTTTTAAGCAAGTGGTAAAAATGGTGTAAATCCATGGTATCTTCCCCACATCATCTATTAGTGAATCAATGCAATGTGCAGCACACCGTGTCCACATAGTAGAGGGGAATTCTTCTTCCAAAAGCTTTCCCATAGCCACACAATTACTTGAATTACCTGTGATCACTTGGACTACTTTTTCTACACCAATGTCCATGATAGCTTGACGGATATGGTCATTAATAAACCGAACTATTTACATATAAAATAAAATGAATCATTAATCAATTGATCATTTATCCTCAAAGCTAGCACATTGCACATGCACATGTGACATTGCACATGTGACATGTGACATGTGACATGTGACATGCCACATGCACATTGCGCATGCACATGCATCATGCTCATGCACATGCACATGCACATGCACATGTGTCATGAACATGCACATTGATGATTGCACAATCAATGATAAACTAAAATTTTAGAAATGAGAAATTAGAAGAGATTATAAATAAAAAAGTGCAAAGTTCAAACTCACCTATGATTGTAGTACCAGGAAGTGATGCATCTATGGCTCAAAGGAACATGCTCCCTTTGCAACAATGCACCAAAATTTTGTACACATTCCTCTTTCTCATGTCTCTCCATCCGTCACACATGATTGTGTATCCATCTGTTGACCATGTCTCCTTCGTGGGATCAAGATCTCTCTCGCTAATGCTTCCCTTCGTGGTGATCTATCTGTGAATACTCTCGAGACTGTAGGGCATTCTGAGGCCAAATGGCCGTAACCATGGCACTTTCCACACCATGTATTTGAGCAAAACACTTGATTGGGGTTTGTAGTCACCTCTGGTTTTACTGTGTATGTTTCCTGGGTCATTGTGGCAGCTTTTATAGCTTGTGTGACCAACTCCAATATTCGTTCTTCAGTTAGCGTAGGCTTTACCTCGCCTGGCGTGCTAGTGGTAGCTATGAAAGCTGGGGTCGTCAATGCGGGACTTCCTTGGCCCGGATCTTTCATTGGTATGTTACCTGGGCCTCCCATTGGCTCGTATAAGAGCTCCATCTTCCTTTGTTGGCATAATTGTACTTCCTCCCAAAGCCTTGCTTGTTCCTTAGCATCCATTAAAGTTGCAGGTCTTGTCAGGCTGATATGCTGTTGTGCCGTAGGATCTCTCAATCCCGAAATGAACCTTCGTTTCAATGTCTCATCATTCGGGACATTTGTGCCCATCTTTCTTACCAAGGTTTCCATTCTCTGAATGTAGTTATCGATGCTCTCATTGACTCCCTGTCGCAAATAATCCATTTGTTGGGCCAATCTATCCTGGAAGCCTTGTCGTCGAAACTTTGCCAAGAAGGCTTCCTTGAGCATCTGATAAGTTCCACGCTCTTGTGGTGTCAAATTCCCATACCAATTGGCTGCTTCATCACGGAGAATAGCCGAAAAAATTCTCAACCTTTGATCCTGGTCAACTACATCATTGGCCTCACAGGTAACCTCAAATAGCTGGATAAAACTATCCGGATCTTCGTCCTAAGCACCTGAAAACTTGGTGAAGTCCCCCAAGTGAACCGAAATCCGCTAAGCCATTTCGAACAAAGGTGTGATGTCAATATCACTTCAATCCCAAAAATTTAGTGCACGTGGCCTCAGGGTCCCTCCTTCAAACTTCCGCACTTGATTTGCGACTCTCCTACGGGAGTACATGTTTTTAGCAGATTTCTTCGAGCCAATCGAGGTCCACTCACCTGGAGGTTCCCACCTTCTCCTTTCTCTTTCAAGGGCTCTTCTCTGAGCGCGTTCCTCTCTTTGAGTTTGTGTTGCTCCTGAGGATGAGCTCCCCTCACTCATGTACTAGATCTGGAGTCCGCAAGCTCGGCCAACATGTGGCGCTAGGCGAACCTATGGCACTCTCTTATAGAGACGTGCCAAGCTTTTCTCGGCAAACGCACCAAAATGATAGGTCTCTAAACCCAAGGAAAAATGCCCATATGTAATTGGATTTGCTCGGATTTTTGTTTCCCAATAGGTTCTTTTCGCCTCGGAAGCATTGAATGTGCGTAGTTACCAAAACTTGATGATCCTCAGTAGGATCGCCAAAATGGATAAGGTCTTAAGCCCGTAAAATGTGCAAATGATTGCACCTATATCGAGCTATCTCTACGCTATGTCTCGCAACTTACCCCGCTTATTTCATCCTCAAGTCACAATTGTGCCTGACTTGGTTCACAATTCCGATCTTGTTAGCTTACTCCTTGGTCCTTTCCCAATTTTGATCTCGGTCCTATTGCCTTCTTTGAATGGGCAACTCTATTTATGGTCTCATATACATTGGTCTTTTGTGCTTATTTATTTTTTCACCTTCTATTTCTCTTCTCCACGTATTGGATTTCACTATGCCTCTTTCTCACATATGGTACACACAACCCCAATTCTTTCCCTTTTTTCACCCTCTTGGCTCTCGGTTTCACTCTCTTTCCCTCTTAGCCTCACACACATAAATCACACTTCCCACAACAACTTACATACATTCGCACACTGCACTTCTGTTCTCCCTCTTTTACTCTTGCTTCCTCACACTCTTTCGTTGCTCATGTACACACTCACATACA
Organism: Ceratopteris richardii; assembly: GCA_020310875.1. Lineage (NCBI taxonomy): Eukaryota > Viridiplantae > Streptophyta > Polypodiopsida > Polypodiales > Pteridaceae > Ceratopteris > Ceratopteris richardii. Next base: position 123,729,851 of record CM035407.1, read on the forward strand.
CGGACACCCCAAAACACACATATCCTCACCTTCCTTTTTCCTCTTTCCCTCTCGTTCCTTTATGCACACCCACACATCTGCAAGTACACCCTTTACCCCTCTTACTCAATTTCTACTTACCCCGCACTCTTCTCCCATTTCTTTTCTTTCTCTCTTTCCTACTCTCCTTTCTATCACTCTCTCACTCACACTTCTCTTACACCTCTTTCACTCACACTTCTCTTACACCCAAACACACACACATGCACTTACACACACATACACTTTTTACAGTATCCAAAGAAAATAACCATTCTCTAATGAGAGCATGCAAAACATTGCAAATCCACATACATATGTGTTCTCAGCCAATACAACATGAAAGCAAGTTATTTGTTAGCACTCTAAGAAATTTCTACTTCAGATAGTGGTCCATGGGAATGAATTTTATCTGCAAGATAATATCATTTTTGTTTCAGTTCCACTTCAAATGCCAAAAACACACTTTAAAAATCAGCATTGAGGGATATCATTTAGACCCACATCATAAAAGTAGAATGAGCAGACGACAAACTTTACCAGCAAAAATATGCGCTCCCAAAACTTCTTCTCTATAGCTTTGCTTCACAATAGAATAGCTTCCATATTGACAAGATGATCTCCTCATTCCTTTGCAATATTTATGTGCAGCACCGAGTTCCCAGTTTCAACAGGTTCAATCTTTGGCACATCCTCTATTGTATCCAAATATCTGATGAATTACAAAATACTTTTCTGAAGTTTCTCCCCAATCTATTCTGTAGCGTCACAATGTCAGAAGTAATTGCATGTCTGCCTCTGTCTTCAGCCGCCCCTTTGTACTTCTGAACCTCTTCCTTAGATTCTGTGCCCACATATGCCTGATGAATATCCCTCTTCTAAACAGCAGCACCCCCCTCGTTTTCCTTTTCTCTTATCAGATCTTGTTCTCAAGAGAATTGCCAGAATTGTGAGAATTGCCAATCATTCGGTTATTCTCACACCTCCATCCTCACCATGTTCATCTCCATGTTCATCTCTGACGATATGCGTAAGCATAAGCAAGTTGCAGGATCAGAATCCTCTCAGAGAACGGTTGCTGCTAGTATGAGATAGCGCTTCACACTTGCTGACGGTGCCTATGGAACCTCTGGAAACCGAAATAGTATTATGAAATTGCCATACGCTTTAAAAGATGACGTGCCTATCCTCCTCGCACTGCCTCGTGTTAGATAAGATCCCTGCTTCATGCCTTGTCCACAATCCATCTATCCAGGTGTAAAGAATAACTTCTGATGTTGTCCATCGCTCTCGAGTTCATTCCATTAAGATTCGTTTTCCTTCGCTACTTCTCCACTATATGCATGACTGGATTTTCCTCAAAGAGCTTCCGAAAGCTACCGTTAAGAGTTTTCTTTTCCTCTTCAGGCAACACGTTACTCTCCCTTCTTCTGCGTCTCTCATCAGAACTGTTCCTATTGTCGGATGTTCGCAATAATCAAGAATCATTGGCCAAGGACAGAGTGAATGGCGTTCATCAGAGGTGTTCAATCAACAATGGCGATCAAGTCGATTGAAGGTTGCCCCCCCATCATCCAAAACAGAGAGCATAGTGAAAACTCCTTCCAGAGCAAAAAAAACTAAATCTTCCCCAGTCCGAAAGATCCCTTGCCTTCTTTCAGGCTCGAAAAATCTGCTGCCGCTGCTGTTCCTTCCATTCCAAATTAAAACTCATCCCTCCACGTAGCGCTTCCATCCCCTTTAGCCTGATCCCTCTGCCTCCTTCTCCTTGATGACTTCTAAAAAGGTCAAGTATCATTGCTCATATAGGCGCGAACCCCCCTTCAATGCTCTCTCATAGACCTCCCCATACTCCTAGATTCAAGGCTCAGTTCCGCCTCCTCTTGTCACCCCAGGCTGAACAACCCCCTTCGATGCCTGCGCACGAAAAAAACAGAGAGCTCGAGGACAAACAAGAAAACGGAAAAACAAAAAAGCTGTCGCCCATTTTCCCCCTTTTTGGATGATCCTCCTCTATTGCTACTAGAGACTCTTTTGTCAGACCTGCAAAGGAAACGGAGTGAAACAACTCTTAGCCTATTACATCTACCAAATTAAATTTGTAGATATCTAATTGAATTTGTTAGCTCCCATGCTTGCGACTGCTCTGGTGAAAAACCGAGGAGCGATCAAAACATCTTTATCAAATGAGTGGATCAATCATTCAAGAACCGCAAGTGTAGCCTTTGTCTACTCAAAAATGGTAGAAGCTCCCCACGGCAAAAGTTTGAGGAAATCCGTGTTGTATGTCTTAGCACTCCCATGTTGTATTCCTCTCGTCAATTATTTGATCAATTCTTCAGGTACCTGTAATCAAATAAATTCCCTTGCCAAATACAAACATATTAGTGCATACAAACCAACCATTTCTTGAGCTAACACCCAACCACTAAGCCAGCGAACTGGGACGAAAAAAAAAAAGAAGCGAGTTGGTGATGTAATTTGTCGCTGCATTTAAAGAGGAGCAATGAATTTGAATGTGGGCTGCTTTTTTTTTTCTTTTTTAGGAAACAGAGAAAGATGATAAATTAAAGATGAGTATATAGTAGTGCAAGGGCTAGGATCCTCATCCCTCTAGTGGATCACCAAGAACCTTAATTACAAGATAGAATAATTTCAAATCTTTGGGGTGAATACAAAGATAGGAGGGTACATCTCTAGTTCCTAGGAGGAAGAAACATCAGAAATATCGGAATTAGTGACCTTTTGTTAAAAACTAAAGCTAGCAGATGGAAAACATCTCTCCTCCTCCTCTACTCAACTTTGAGATTTACTATGTCATTGCCTTTATGAGTCTCCCTTGTGGTCCTGTTTACCCCACATGGGTCTTTTGATATATTGAGGTGGGGGCTTGCCCCTTGCACATTTGTAATTCTCTTTCGTTAATTTAATTATCTTGGCCTTCTCAAAAAAGAAAAAAAAGAAAACTGAGCATTACATTCTCAGGAAGAGAACTTTTAATGGACTGAATACAACTTGAAGCAATTTTTCTAAGACCTAAGGTAAAGGAGTACAGGAGATCTTTATTGCCATTGTTGAACATGTGTGGATTCGTGTTAATCTAGATGAACCAAAGGGTGTGACTCCTCTAGAGGTTCCAAAGGGCCACATCCATTCTAAGATAAGATCCCAATAGCACTTCCTTATAGCCAAGCGCAATGTTGTACTTCTTGGAGTAAGGACTGAGGAAATTCCAAAATTTGGTAGCCATTTTATAGCTCATGAAGAGATGAGGAAAATCCTCCACCTTGTCACATATTGTACACAAGCCATCAATAATCCCACATCTTCTAGCTCTGTTTCCACACCATAATCCATTGTGGATGTTGGAGTTACATGTCTACGGAAGCATGCAAATAGCAAAAGGAAGAAGAAGAAGCTTGGAGCACAACACACAATACTAAATGAATTACCACTAGAATGTACAAAAGATCAGTAACCCGTTAGGGCTATAGACATATATACAAGCCGGGAAAAAAAACCTCGTAAAGAGGGAAAAAAGTGCCCCGGCAGTCCTAGTGTGTTCACACACATCACTACCTAAATATATCAACAAATCCACCTTGGGAGTGATGTTGTGAATAAGGAGCTTGCACTCATGTATAAAAAAGTGCCAAGCTGTGTGGAATCAATCCACAAAAGGAACTAAGCCCAAAGCTTTGTAGAAAGCTTCAAACTTCTCCCTATGAAAAGGTCTACAATGTTCTCATGTGTGGGCACATATGCCAAGATGATATCTCAAGCACAGAACCTCTCCCTGACATAATGATAATGCACCTCAATGTGTTAGTGCGAGCATGGAATATAGGATTCCTCGCAATTGCCAATGCGCTTTGATTGTTAGTGAAGATGGTGGTGCCAAAAGATTGATCAACACCCAAATCAGCCATAAGGTGTCTAAGACACACACACTCAACAGTCGTTGTGATAGCTTCCCTATACTCAGTCTCACAACTGGAAGTGGTTACAGTAGGCTGCTTCTTGCTCATCTAAGATATACATGAGCTACTAAGCATGAAGTAAAAGCCACTAGTAGACACATCAGTGTCATAGCAACCAGCCCAATCACAATAAAAAAAGCATGCAAATCTTGCGATAGTGATCATCTCTTGGGATAAAACAATCCAAGTAGAGGGGAACCACTCAAGTAGCAAAAAATGCGCTTAACTGCCTGCCAATGCTTGACACCTGGGCAATGCATAAATCTGCTCATCTATGAGATAGCAAATTGAATGTGTGGCTAAGTAATGCATAAGTAAATCAAGCATCCAACAGCCTTCTAATAGAGAACAACATCAAATGCATCTCTAGCATCATGAAGACTCAATCCAAACCTATCTCCATAGGAGTGGCAATAGGTTTGCAATCTTCAAGGCCAAAATGCTGCACTAATGTGTCTTTCATTTGACACAAAGCTATTCCACCATCAACTTGCATAAATTGGATGCCCAAATAATGATGCAAATGCCGTAAATTTGACATCTCCATTGAGGCATGCAAATGAGCCTTAAAATCAGCAATATGCTTCTCATGAGGACTAGTGAGCAATATGACATCAACATACACAACAATGATCAAAAGCACATCATTAGCACGCTTAACATATAAGGTGCTTTTAGTTTGACTATTCTCAAAACCATGTGCAATCAGATAGGCATGTATCTTTTCATACCAAGCACGTGGTGCTTGCTTTAAACCATATAATGCCTTCTTTAACCTACATATCTGGTTTTCATACCCGTTCTGCACAAAGCCATAGGGCTAAAAAACATACACTTCTTCATGCAAATCACCATTCAGAAATGCAGTTTTAATGTCCAACTAATGTACATTCCAACCATTATGAGCTGCAAGTGCACAGATGCTACAAACAGTAGTCATTCGACAAGTAGATGCAAAGGTCTCATCAAATTCAATGCCTCTTTCCTGCGCATAAACCTTTGCAACAAGTCTACCTGTCAACTATTCCATCAGGTTTACTCTTTAGCTTGTATACCCACTTAGTACCAATGGCCCTCTTGCAAGGACACAAGTCACATAAAGAATAGGTACCATTTTTCATGATAGCATCATATTCTGATTGCATAGTGGCCATTCAATTTTCAGAATTTTGTGCTTCATCAAACGAAATAGGCTCATTCTCATCATAGAGACTAGGGGAAGCCATAGCATAGCAATCTGATGCAGAAGAGGCACAATGAGAGCCAAAATGAGTATGATATGATAGAGGAGCATCTAATTTGTTGTCATGCAAATATAGTAGCCATTTTGGCATAGTTTTTGCCTCCTCAATATCAGCTCTCTCATCAACAAAGTGCATCATGTAAATATGCATCAGAAATGGAATGTTTTGCATCATCATATGAAACCTGTAAAGGTCGAGAAGTGGCCTCATTAGGACCAACACGAGACTATCCACCTATAAAAAGAGGTAGCAAGGTATCATACATGTCTTTCGAGCTAACATATGTCTCCTTAGTACATGAAAGTAATGGTTGAATAGCATCTTCCACAAAAACAACATCACAGCTAACCAAAATGTGTTTAGTCTATGGATAATACAGATGATAGCCTTTGCTTTTAGAACTGTACCCAATGAAAATGCATTTCATTGCCTTATCATCCAATCTTCTGAGTTGTTGTTCAAGCACTAATGCATATGCAAGACAACCAAAAACCACACAGATGAGCAACAGATGGCTTGCAATCATGTCAAGCCTTATATGGAGTGATAGAGTGCGGTGCTTTTGTGGGACACTTGTTAAGTACATATGATGCACACATGACAACCTCAAGCTAGAAACTATGTGGTAAAGCCTGACTCTTGACCATACACCTCGCCATCTCCATGAGTGACTTGTCCTTTTGTTCATCAACTCCATTCTGTTGAGGTGTATATAGCATTGTACACTGATGTCTTATCCCACTTTCAACAAAAAATGCATTAACTTCAGAACACATATATTCCCACCCTCGATCAAAACGGAAGGTGCCCATTTTACATGCTGATAGATTTTTCATGTTTTCTAGGTGCCTCAAGTTTGGGCAAAGAGGACATCATTTCGGATTTCTGCAGGCGTAGCAAACTAGCAAAATTTAGATGACCAAAGCATGCATGCCAAAGCGTGCATGCCAAAGCTTTGCATCTGACATAGCCTGAGAATCATTTACTGCACATGCCAAATCATTTACAGATCTTTCATAGTCTATGAGCTTATACAACCCACGACATAAAATGCCAGAAGCAATAATCACATCGCCATTTGATAGATCATGAATTGTACACCTGTTATCAACAAATTTCACAACCAAGCCAATCTTGGCTAATGCAGAAACTGATAATAGGTTCTTCTTGATCCTTGCCACAAAGAAAGCATCTGACAAAGTGAAAGAACTACCATCACCAGTAGTCAAAATGATCTTACCAACTCCCATAACAGGATAAGAGGAGTTTTTAGCACATGTAACAATATTCCCTGTAGGGGCAGGCTCGAGTGAAGAGAAGAAATTGCACTGCGGGGTAATATGTTTGGCCGCCCCACTGTCAAAATACCAAACATTTGAGTCTACTGCAGACATGCATTGCTCATGAGAAGATGGGTCAAAACTGTAGACAGTAGTAAACGCCCATTCTTCTTCCTACACAAGATTAACAGACTCTGTTTTTGGTGTAGAGGCCTCTGCAACAACCATTCTAGCCTCTTTCTTTTTTGCCTCTTTAGCAGCCAATTTTGGACAGTTCTTTATGATATGATCATTCCCTTTACAGTACTTACAAAACAATTTTTGCTTTTCTGATTTCTTCTCATCTTTATCTTCCTTCTTTAAATATGCAGAATTAGCAGATTTCTGCTTACTAGTTGAAGAACTCCATTTTCCTTTGCCCTTCTGACTAGCCAGGAAAGCTTGATCTGCAACTTGCATAATGGACCTGTTCTGCGTGGACTAATCTTCCTACAACAAAATAGAGATGAACTCCTCAAATGATAATGCATTCGGATTGCCTTTCATCATCAACCGAAGAGTAGAAGTGTTAAAAGCACTTCTGACAAGTCGCTTTTAATCTCGTTTTGGGTTCTTAGGGATGGATAGGGGTCTAACAGTGTAGAGGCCCTTTATTTAGTTTTCCCAAATTATCATTCGACTAAGCAGTAACTATCCTTCAAGGCAACAACTTATCGCTACACAGTACATTAGCACGCAAATTAACAATCACAACATCGCATAGACTTATTAATGTTAAGACAATGTTACTGTGTTAATAATGAATTACTGCAATTCGACAAGAACAAAATAACAATACTCAAGATATCTGCAAATCTGCAACACAGCATCTCAGCGCGGTCGCCTAGACAGACAGTTTGGCGATCTCTTCTCTCACCGAAGAACACCGTAATGCCCTTTCATTAATGGATAAAAAGTTACAACCTATTCGCTACGCCTTTTCGGTGCATGCGATATATGACAAATAAAAATACAATCCATTCCGGCGACCTAACACTGGCACACAAGGTGGACTCGAACCCACAAAGAAAAAATAGAACTAAGGCTCATCAACTATGCCTTGTATGTACAGGGTTCTGGCTAGTTTAAAGGTTCTGGTGATTTTTTGCTTTAAAGAATCCAGCATAATCTTCAAAGTTTATGGCTCAACCAGTTGTGCGTCTGTTCTCACCAAATAACTTGACTCATCAGTAAATCTGCCTGTGTCTGCAAAAATGCTTCTTGTAAATAGAATTCGTTGGCTAACAAAGCATCTCTGCTCAGCCTCATATCAGCAATTTGGGCATCAATTCTGGACAATCTATCCGCTTGAACACCTAGCTGCTTTTCTCTGCATTGTAGTTCCTGAGCTTGATATTGGATGGTTTTATAATACGCATCCCTTTCTTTCATGATTCCTGCTAATTCTTTCTTAAGTTGGTTTGTCTTGCCAATTTCTGCATCTAACTCACGACTTTTTTGGAAAAGCTCTTCAGACACCTGCTTTAATTCTGCAGTGTTCTGCATAGCCAAAGCTGCCATTTCTTGTCCTTTTTGTGTAGCTAACACAAGATCTTCACGTGTTTCTTTCAGTAAATTGGCCATAGCAATTTGAGCATCGTCTTTGTCCTGCACCAATTGTTTTAACTGCTTGATTTCTACATCACGAGCGTCCAAAAGAACATTCTTTTCATTCAACGCAGCAAGAGCGACATCTCAGTGGGCAATCAGGTTGTCCTGCTCTACTATCCGTGCTTGGCGTTGTTGAAGCTGAACCTGCAGAGCATGGTTCTCTGCTTTGACTGCATTGGCTTCTTCCTGTAATGGGGCAATATCCGCTTCTAGCAAATTGACTTTGCCTTGCAATTCCTGTCAAATATGCTTGGTTGCCAGCTTCATTTGAAGAGGTAATTGCTGAGAAAACTGTATAAGGAGGCGACCCATAGATTCCAATTCGGTGAACATTACTGGCAAAGGAGGAAGAGCAGGAGGGGGTTGTGATGAAGAGGCAGAAAGCAGATGAGGGGAGGGTGGTGGAGAGTAATCGGGAGAAGAGGATGGAGGAGTGGGTGCTTCGTGAATTACATTGGAGATTGCACTAGGACGTACTACAACAAGCTCAACAGGGTTAATTGGCGGAGGAAAGGGGATAAGAGTATTCTGCACTAGGACTATTCCGGTCACATTCTGACTTGTCACCTCAACCCTTTCGATCATGGCCTCAACATTAGCAATTACTTCTTGGATGATTTCGGCTACAATCTCTTGCACAGTTTCCTCATCCTGCTGATGAGATTCCTCCCGAGACGAGACTTTGTCGGATTCTTCCATGTGTGCACCTTCTTCTTGCTACTTGAGCTGAGAAGAGGGAACGGATGATTCTACATGAAGAGAAGTAGCAGTGTCATGGAAAACTTCAACGTCGTGACCTGCAGCAGTGTCCTGCACCTGACTTTCTGATGGACTAACGCATCTTCTTTTGCAATGAAACAATTGAAGAAGATCTTCATCGTCATCATCCTCATCCTCGAGCATTTGGGTAGACTCTTCATGTAACAAGAAGGGAGCGATGGGAGGAGGTTGCATGGCTTGGATCACCGGAAAGAGGAAGATGAGGATATGGGGTAAACGGGAACGAGGGAGATCACTCTTAGCGATTTGTTTCATAACCGCTACACATTCACAGTGAATGCGCCGGAAAAACAAGGATGTGAAATTTACTGGCTCACGGGAAGCGGTATCTATCATGGAATAAAAAGAATGTGATGGAATGCCATATGTGCGTTTCTGTAGATTGAGTGTGGCGACCAGGAATTGTAGAGCAGTGCGCTCTGGTTCGGGTCTGAAAAGAATGGCATACTCATTAGATGAGTGCCGGGGGAACAACTCTTTCATGGTGGCCAGGAAAAGAAGTGGACCATTCTCGAATCTCTCCCGAGGGAGTCGAAAACCTTCAACGAACGTGGCTAAAGTAATGACTATACGAGGGTTTAAACAGGTAATTGGCCAACGCTGCTCTGTAGTAGGTGTGGCGGCAATAGCAGAAATAATCTACGCGTGGAACGGATGACACTCCACTGAATGCTAGGGCAATTCAGCGAAGGCCAACAGACCACGAGTGCACAAATACTCACTCACTTTTGGAGTGAGACCCGCACGGAAGGTAGCAACATTCACGAGAGATTCCATGGCACACACAAGTAAACAAGAAAGCACAGAATACAAAGAGCGCACAATCACACAAACACAATAGCGATTATCAGTAGAAAAAACAAGATTAAATAAGAGCACGAGAAACATCAGGCGGCAAAAACCTAATCATAGCACCGTATTGGAGAGATATTCTTCATAATTATGGCATGCGTGCATGAACAAAAACAGTAACACAGGGCGGCGATTAATCATAGTTAGATACCAAAACGGAAATATTACGATCAGTGGTCAACCGAAATACGGGGGGGTAAAAAGAAAAACAAGTGACACGCAAAAAAGAGGGAAAAAAAATTGCGTACACTTCGTAGGTTATCAGTTGGCTGGTGATATGGGTGGAGCTTAGAACCATTAATCACTTTTGGCAGGAGAACACCTGTTAAGGTCGCCAACCAAAAAGTTGTTGGTCCCACTTGTTCAGCAATTCGGTATGGACCGAACCACCGTAACTTAAATTTTCTGGCAGAGCGATTAGCTTTAGCATTATAGAATAAAACAAGTTGGCCAACCGTAAAGACAGGGGTCTGGAGGAAACGATCATGAGTACGGGCTTGACGAAGCTGAACTTCTTGAAGAATCATAAAGCTTTCCTAGCGTTGTTCATCCAATGATCTGAGCACATCCATCCGAAATGGAAGAGATTCTTCCGGCATTAATTTTTGAGATAAGGCTACCCGCAGGCTCGGCACCACTTCTTCCATTGGAGCAATAGCTTCTAGGCCATAAGCGAGTTTAAACGGAGTCATTCCGGTAGCCACTTTGTACATGGTCCGGTAAGCCCACAAAACTACAAGTAAGAGCTGGTCCCATCATTCCGGACACTCCAAGATCGATTTTCGGAGAATACTCAATAGGGTCTTGTTGGTACTCTTAGCCAAATCATTAGCACGTGGATAGTACGGTGAGCTGAATTTATGCATAATCTGAAAAGTCTAAGTCAGTACTTGCATTAAATTGTTTGCAAAATGTGTTCCTTGGTCCGTCACTATCTCTAGAGGTAATCCATATCGAGGGAAGACATCCTTCATCAAACATTTGGCCACCGAAACAGCTGTGGCAGAACGTAAAGCCCAAGCTTCCGCCCACCTAGTGGCATAATCTGTACAAGTTAATATGTATCGATTGTTGGTGAGGGTCGCGGGTGGTGTTATTGGGCCAATAAAATCTAGACCCCATTTCTAAAAGGGTTCCAAAGGTAAGAAAGGTTGAAGGGGAAAGAAGTGTCACTACAAGGGCTATCCAGACCATTGACAGACATCATACTGCTGCACAAATTGAACCACATCTCTGTACATTGTAGGCAACTGATGTCGATTCATGGGGAGGAATAAATCTGAGTAGGACGCCAGTCTGATCGACGTAATACAATTGACCCACAATCAATCGGAATCGTCAACTATAAACTGCAAATTTTCGGCGCATAGTAGTGGGAGTAGTAGGTGGGAGACAACCATCAGTGAGAAAAATCATTAACATATCATAGTATGTAGGAGCAACAGGAGGTTCTGCAGATTCTTCAGAAGTTGTCTCGGTGATGTAAATAGCCGGCGTCGTATCATCCACACCTATCGGAGACTCATCAGAATCCATTCAAGATAAAAAATCCACCAAGACATGTGTCGTACCTGGTCGGTGAACAACTTCATAATCAAACTCTTGTAATAGTAAAACCCATCTGGCCAAACTGCCCCCTAAATGTTGTTGATGAACCAAATACACGAGTGTGGCATGATCCACATGGAAAGTGAATTTTTGTCCCAGCAAGTAATGCCTGAACTTCTTAACAGAGTAGACCAAACCAAGACACTCGCGTTCTATCACAGAGTAATTTCTCTCGGTAGGAGCTAGTCTGCGACTCGCATAGTACACAGGCCAAAACCATTTGTCGGTTTGTTGCATTAGCACACTGCCAATTGCGATATCTGACGCATCCACAAAGACATGGAATGGACGTTCCCAATCAAGCGGTTGCAGGATTGGAGCCTGCGTAAATAAGGCAGCATTTTTCAAAGCAGCACCGTAAATGATACAAGTGTGCTGAAGTGTCGCCAAATAAGGAAAAATCGTCCAAATAGACTTGCATGAACATTGTCAGATAAGGTGAGAACACTTCCTGCATACATCTTTGGAATGTACTTGGGGCATTCCGTAAACCGAACCACATTACGGTGCATGCATAAACACCCCAGTTGGTGATGAATGTTGTCTTTGGTATATCTTGTTCTGCCATCCGTACTTGATTATATCCACTGTAGCCATCCAGAAAAGAATACATTTCGTGACCTGCTACCCGATCGAGCATTGTGTCTAAAAAAGGAAGAGGGAACGGATCCGGTACGATGGCTGCGTTAAGCTTCCAGTAATCGACACAAATGCATAACTGTTTATTTTTCTTCAGCACTATCACTATTGGTGATATCCACTCAGCATGCTCAATTGGAACAATAAATCCCACCTTCAATAAATGATCAAGTTCAGCTTTCACCTGTGCCGCATAATTAGGGTTCATCCTATAACTAGGTTGTTTGATAGGCCTCGCATCCGGTTTGAGCACTACCCGATGTTGATAAATCCGTGGGTTCAAGACCTTTCATGTTTCTGTAGTCCCAAGCGAAAACATCTGAGAATTCATGCAGAAGTTGTACCAAATCATCTTGGAATTTCTCTCCTAATCGTGCCTTAAATTTTACAGGCCTTGGATTGACCGTTTCGCCCAAGTTGTATGTTACCAATTGATCTTTCGGTACATAAAACTGTCGGGGCTTTACCAAATCATCAGCTGACTGCAACAGTTGTTGTAAGGTTGCTTCATCCATTGCTATGCCATCATCTGTTTCTGCTTCTCCGATCATTGGTATGATCGTACAAGCTGCCGGACTCCAATTATCTGCTACCGACTATAAATCTACAGTACCTACTGGGATCAGGTCCTTATTGGTCTTGAGGAAAGCCTCCTCCTCATCATCAGATAGCCCATCCAACATATGGACTGGCTCTACTACATATGGTCGTGCATGTAACTCACAAGGTTGCATAGCATCCAATGTAACTACATATTTTTGGTGATTGTCTTTAAAGATTAACTCTTGAGCTGACCAATCCTGTACAACTTTGGCTTGCCTTAGCCATGGCCGACCAAAAAGTAAGTTGTAGTCGAGACTAGATTCAGGTAACTCCAGGACTACAAAGGTCATTTTAAATGTAGTTACCTGCAAGGTAATAGGAATATTACGTACTAGTCCCACCGGATGGACTCTAGATTGGTCCGCCATTCGCACAAAGAACTGCACTGGTTCAATTTGGGTCCAACCTAGTTTCTTACAGAGTGCAGATGTTGCAATATTCACACCCGACCTGCCATCATTTAAAACTTGTGTGATCTTCTGGTTTTTATACCAAACGGTGATCAATGGTACTGAATGATCCACCGTAGGATCCATTTCTGGTTGTATGGTCGCAGTTGCCGGAGTACATGAAGGTCCGGGGCTGACCTACTGTTGGAATTGTTGTCTTACTCCCGGAACTAGGGCGAGCAACTATCCCAGAGGGAGTGTGATTGAAGTCTTAGATATAATGTCCCAGACCTGGTCTGTGTGTGCCGTGGTCATTACCATCTCTGGTTGTGATTCTATTGTTTCCGGGGCAGAATTCTATGTATTCACTCTTGCATTTGGCAGAGAAGGTTGAGTTACCGGAACTGGGTCAGGGAACACAGTCGGCTCCTTAGTTATCCATTGACTAGCCTTTGCAAACATCTGCTGCTGCTCACAAATGCCGGGCTCGAAAACCTCAGCTGCTGGTTGCAACTATTTTCCTGATCTTGTCTGTACCACAGCTGCTTATGACTCGACTAGGGAGATATAAACCATATTGGTCATCATATTCTGTCTTTCCTTATTTCTTTTGTCGATTTCTACAGCTTCTTTACAAAATCTACGAATATGGCCAACCTCATCGCAAAAATGACATCGAGGGGGTGGGAGAAAGGTACCTTCCGCCGATGTACCTGCTTGCCATCGATTTGGATTGAAATTGTTGTTACCCTGACCCCGGTAGTTCCTATATCCTTGCTGTTGGTTGGTTCGCAACTGTGGCGGCACATAATGGGTTGCTTGCTGACCTGGTTCCTGTATTATGGCATTTACAGCTGCTCTATCCTGCACCTTCGTGTTGTATGCACAAGTTTCCGTTGAGTGACCCGTCGTATTACAAATGGCACAATACATTTGATTAAGAGCACATGTGGAACTGGTGTGACCGGGATTCTTGCACTTAGTACAGTACATTTGATTGGACGGATCCTCGGTTACATTCTTACTTGCTTTCAACCATTCCAAGTCCTCCGTAAAACCTCGAACTTTGTGTTCCAACTGTAAAGCCATTGCAATTACAACGTCCAATGTCATTCCGCCCACACAACGAATGATCATAATCTGTTTTAATTGTGGCTTCAAGCCATTGATGAACCATTGTGTTATGACATCATTTGGCAGATTGGCATGTGCCAGAGGCAGCTGCCTTAAGTGGGTTCTAAACAATGTCGCATACTCCTGGACACTTTGGTGTGGTTTCTGTCGATTGTTCTACATAGTCAAAGATTTCTGTAGGGTTCTTCTTCAAACGAAACCTCTGTAGGAACGCACCTCTCACATCATCATAGTTACCGAAATGATTAATATCATATTCAGTCAACCACCTTGCTGCTTCATTAACCAATGTGGCCTGAAATACAATGGCCTTGTACGCCGGATCTAGTGGATGATTCAACACTGCATAACTGATCTCGAATGTGCGAACATGTGCGTCGGGGTCATCCCTTGGAAATCCACCAAATTTTGTATATGTCACCTCGGTCGGAACTGATCGAGGTGGAATGATTGGTTGTGGCTGTTGTTGTTGCTGCTGCTGAAACTACGGTTGCGGTTGTGGGGGTGTTTGCTCTTGTGACTGTGAACCACTCATGGTGCTATTGTGAGTAGTATTGTTGTTATCTGTATGTTGAGGGGGTGTCTCTTGTCCTTCAGAATCTGTATTATCAGCCTTCTCACCTTTCGGTTCAAAAATGTCGTTGAATCTCTTACTTAACTCCAAATCTAGTAGCCTTTCCTCAACTTTGGTGTTGAAATTAGGTAGGTTCGTACCGAAAAGTGGTGAACATAATAGGGGTCCACCAGATAACACTGCACTATCACCGAAAAACTTCAAATTCCCACCAAATGGTATCGAACTTCCATCGGAACTTGTCGAACTTTCACCGAACCAGGTTACCCTTTCACCGGAAACGGTCTCACTCGATAACACAACTTTATCACCAAAAATGGTCAAATTCTGACCAGATAGTGTCAAACTAACTCCGCACTGCATCTCTATACACCCAGAAGTCACTGTACCTTCTCCAAAAAGTACCGGATTCACACCGGAATTCACCAAAATCTCACCATGTGTCACCGAAGTAGCACCGGAATCACTACTGACTGGCTCCGATCCTTCTGCAACTGGACTTAATTGGCATGCACTTCTACCACCTGGGGGTGTCCCTAATAAATTTGGAACTGCCCAAGGATGTTGATCTCTCCTATACTTTGGATAGGACTCGCCGAAATGAGTAACCGACATATATCACTTCTTCAACTAGCAGTTACTATTCTCCACTACTTGCCTTGCATACTGCTCTTCCCTTACTGATTATTCCCAATCTGTTTCCATCTTCCCACAGACGGTGCGAGTGTTAAAAGCACTTCTGACAAGTCACTTTTAATCTCGTTTCGGGTTCCTGGGGATGGATAGGGGTCTAACAGTGTAGAGGCCCTTTATTTAATTTCCCCAAATTATCATTCGACTAAGCAATAACTATCCTTCAAGGCAACAACTTATCGCTACACAGTACATTAGCACGCGAATTAACAATCACAACGTCACATAGACTTATTAATGTTAAGACAATGTTACTATGTTAATAATGAATCACTTCAATTCGACAAGAACAGAATAACAATACTCAAGATATCTGCAAATCTGCAACATAGCGTCTCAGCACGGTCGCCCATACAGATAGTCTAGCGATCTCGTCTCTCACCGAAGAACACCGTAATGCCCTTTCATTAATGGATAAAAAGTTACAACTATTCGCTACTCCTTTTCGGTGCGTGCGATATATGAAAAATAAAAATACAATCCATTCCGGCAACCTAACAGAAGCAAAACTCTGATATGAATCAGGAAGACCATTCAGAACGGTCTGCACAAGTGAGCTATCTGGTATAACCTCATCAGCAGAAATCAACTATTCCTTCAAGTCTTTTATCTTCGTTAGGAAACTGTCCATAGAATCACCTTCATTCATGTGCTCATTCTCCAACTGTTTTTGGAGGTAAGCAACACGAGCCTCATTCCTAGCTTGGTACAATGTGGTAAGTGTATCCCAAGAATCCTTAGCTGTTCTACAAGAGTGAATGTGAGGAATAATGGCACGTTTGACAGACAAATCTATCAATGCATGTGCCTGGGCATCTCTGCCATCCCAACAAATTTGCTCTATAGTAGGTGCAGCAGAAACCGCAGCACGAAAAGGAATATGCAGAATATCATCATCTTCAACACCTTCTGCATCAGCTTCAGTACCTGCAGTTGTAACAGTTGCACGTGTGATAGGACGTTTTTTGACACCCTGCACAATGTTCCACAGTCCTTTTGCAACGAACACATGTCGCATCATATAAGCCCATAACGGGTAGTTGGTACCATCCAACTTATCCTCAACAGCCAACATACGGAGTACATCACTGCTTTCAGCCATGGCCAGTGACTAAAGTATCTTGATGCAGAAAATTGACTGTATCTCAAAAAGTTGAACAAAACTTCCCAGACGAATTTTGCTAGACCTATAGTAGACTTTGAGATGCTTATACTGGCGAACAGAAATTGGTGTATACCTTTGGCACAAAAAGATGAAATAGCCTACACAAGCACTGTGATAGTGCATTCAAAGGTCAATACGAGATCGTGATTTCGGCACCACAAAGCAAAGCGGTTTTGATCTCGGAAATACGCTGAGTATGCTCACCAAAATTCGTGCGATTCTGAGACTGCAAACGGAGGAGTGTCGATGGTGCCCTAGATGAAGCGACGACCTGCTCTGATACCAATTCTTGGAGTTAGACGTCTACGAAAGCACGTGAACAACACAAGGAAGAAGAAGAAGTTTAGAGCACAACACACAATACTGAATGTATTACTAGAGAATGTACAAAGATAAGTAGCTCATTAGGGCAATAGGCGTATATACAAGCCGGGGGAAAAAAACCTCCTAAAGAGGAAAAAAAGTGCCCCGACGGTCCTAGTGTGTTCACACACATCACTACCTAAATATATCAACAATCAATTAGCTCCAAAGATATGTATGACACTTTGCTTCCTCTTTTTACAGGTGGATAGTCAAGTGCAGGTCCAAATAAGGCAATTTGTCAACCTTTACAGGTTTCATGTGATGATGCAGATCATTCCATTTCCGATGTAGATTTACATGATGCACTTGCTGATGAGAGAGCCGATATTGAAGAGGCAGAAACTATGCCAAAATGGCTGGTGTAAACTTTGCTTGATAGCAAATTAGGTGCACCTCTATCATATCATGCTCATTCAGGCTCTCATAGTGCTTCTTTTGCACTTTGTCCAGAAAGGGCATGAAAACAAAGTCTGGATGTTGAAAAAGGCATTATATGGTTTGAAGCAAGCACCATGTGCTTGGTATGAAAAGATACATGCCTACCTGATTGCACATGGTTTTCAGAACAGTCCAACTGAGAGAACCTTATATGTTAAGCATGCAAATGATGTGTTTTTTATCATTGTTTTGTATGTTGATGACATGGTTCTCATTAGTCCTCATGCGAAGCATATTGTTGATTTCAAGGCTGATCTACATGCCTCATTTGAGATGTCACATTTGGGGCATTTGCATCATTATTTGGGCATTCAATTTATGCAAGTTGATGGTTGAATAACTTTTTGTCAAACAAAATATATTGACACATTATTGCAATGTTTTGGCCTTGAAAATTGCAAACCTATTGCCACTCCTATGGAGATAGGTTTACGATTGATTCTTCATGATGCTGGAGATGCATTTGATGTTGTTCTCTATCGGAGGCTATTGGATGTTTGATTTACTTATGCATTACATGGACATATATTCAGTTTTCTATCGCATAGATGAGCAGGTTTATGCCTTGCCCAGTTGTCAAGCATTGGTAGATGGTTAAGTGCATCTTTCGCTACTTGAGTGGTACCCAACTACTTGGATTTGTATACCAAGGGGGGACCATTATTGCCAAATGTACATGCTTTTTCTGACTCTGACTGGGCTGTTTGGTATGGCACTCATGTGTCCACCAGTGGTTTTTGCTTCATGCTTGGTAGCTTATGCATATCTTGGTTGAGCAAGAAGCAACCTATTGTGGGCACTTCTATTTGTGAGACTGAGTATAGGGTATCTTTCATAGTGACTGTTGAGTGTGTGTGTGGATCAAATGCCTTATGGCTGATTTGGGTGTTGGTCAGTCTTCTACCACCACCATCTTCACTGACAATCAGAGCGCATTCGCAGTTGCGAGGAAGCCTATGTTCCATGCTCGCACTAAGAACATTGAGGTGCACTATCATTATATCAGGGAGAGTTTCTCTATTGGAGAGATGAGTTTGGCATATGTGCCCACATAGGAGAACATTGTAGAACTTTTCACAAAGCCTCTGCCTAGGGAGAAGTTTGAAGATTTCCGCAAAGCTTTGGACTTACTTCCTTTTGTGGATTGATTCCACATAGCTTGGCACTTCCTTATACATGAGTGCTAGCTCCTATCACTCCTAGGAGGGATTTATTGATATATTTAGGTAGTGATGTGTGTGAACACACTAGGACCACTGGGGCACTTTTTTCCCTCTTTAGGAGTTTTTCTCCCCGGCTTGTATGTACGCCTATAACTTTGTGCATTCTCTTGGTAATACATTCAATTTATTGTGTTGTGATCCAAGCTTCTTCTTCTTCTTCCTTGTGATTTCCGTGTGCTTCTATAGACCTCAAAACTCAACACAAACTAAATATCAAGTCGAGTTATGCATAAGTAAATTAAGCACATAATAGTTTATTGATAGAAAACAACTTCAACTGCATGGCCAACATCATGTAGACTCAACATAAACCTATCTACATGGGAGTGGCAATAGGTTTGTAGTATTTAAGGCCAAAGAAATACAATAATGTGTAAATGTGATAATTTGACAACTATACACATAGGTCTTAACATCTTGAAATAGAGTTAAATCCCAAATATAAAAGCAGTTTAGCAGACCTATCACTCAAAAAATTTCCTCTAGCTACTCCCGAATAAGCTAGTTCTAACATTTCCAATCATTTTTCGTTAGGAACACAAATTTTGAGATAACCGTATATTCCTTTATTGTACAATTGGTTGTTTAACAACAAAAATTCTTTACATATTTCTTGCATATTCCTTGTGTCTATATTCGTATGTTCCAAAGTTTCCTAAGAATTTTGTTTCAAATGTTCCACGATGTGTTTAATCCACTTAGGATTCACTCGAAACTAGAATAAATTCACATTTTGTAGCAACTCTTTATGTCTAAATTGTTTACATCGTGACATCATATCATAATTTTGCTCCTACTCTTTGATTGATGATGAAAGGCAATCCAAATGCCTTACCATTTGAGGAGTTAGTCTCTATTCTATTGCAGCAAGATGAATCTAGGAAAAATAGGTCCATTATGCATGTTACAGATCAAGCTTTCCTGGT
This sequence comes from Ceratopteris richardii, assembly GCA_020310875.1. NCBI lineage: Eukaryota > Viridiplantae > Streptophyta > Polypodiopsida > Polypodiales > Pteridaceae > Ceratopteris > Ceratopteris richardii. The sequence continues at coordinate 123,749,413 of CM035407.1, forward strand.
TAGTCAGAAGGGCAAAGGTAAATGGAGCTCATCTACTCGTACACAAAAATCTGCTAATTTTGCACAATCAAAGAAGGATGACAAAACTAGTTGCAAAAGAGGCAAAGCAAAAAGATGATGGCTTTACATGATACATATTTACATGATACACTTGTTCATGAGAGGTTTGATATAGAGGAGGCAAAAACTATGCCTAAATGGCTGGTGCAGACTTTTCGAGATAGCAAATTAGATGCACCTCTGTTATATCATACTCATTCAGGCTCTCATAGTGCTTCTTTTGCATTAGATTTCTATGCTATGGATGCCTCTAGTCTTTGTGACAAGAATGAGCCTATTTCATTTGATGAAGCATGAAACTCAAAAAATTGGATGGTTGTTATTTTATGCCTAGTCATCCTACAATCATGGCATATCATTCAAGACTGATGTTCTTGCAAAGTCAATATATGCACACTTTCGAGGAAGCATTTTTTACGGGATTTTTTGAAATTACCTCCGCAATTTTCCTAAAAATGCCAACGAATCTGAATGTCAGACTGGTGGCATATGAATTGAGTTTCTTCGCAGTCCATAGACAACCACCACATGACGGTGTGAAAGCGGAACAATGGAATTAGCTGATGATACGTGAAGCTAATCTGCTTAATGAGACAGAGCAAAAGGTCTACATGACGTACTTCCACCGCATTCCAAAGCTTGTCGGGGACATCAGAGTTCAGGAGGGGTAGTGTTGAAGGAGACTCCAACAAAAAGAAAAGAAGAAGAAAGCCAAGAAAGAAGCTTCACTAATGATGAGATATCTGAAGGCATATCTCTGCAGGAAGCCCCACAAGGGCACGCAACACACATTTTTGCACAAATCCCCACAGGGGCATACAACAGGGGAAGGCACGAAAGAGGCAAGGGCGGATCAAGGCCGACAAGTATCCATGAAGAAGTGCAAGAAGATATCAGGCAGATCCAGAGCCCCAGGAACGTGCTTCAACCTCTTGATCTTCGGAAGGTCCAGATCGAAGGCTGAAGATCCACACCTTCATACCTTCCACTGGTTGCATGCATGGCAGCCCGACTTAACACAGCAACCCAGATTCAAAGAGGTTATTGGTGAACTAGACTACAAATCTCAAGTAGTCCATCTCCACAGGTTGCGAACGGTGAAAAGGCAAAAAGGGAGGCCAAGACCAATGCAACACGTCCCAAGTTATGATCTGTTGCTTGACCAGTGGTAAAACTATATCATTACGACTTCCAAAGGAGCTGGTAGTGGTCAACTATAAAGGACCTATCAGTAATAAGGAACCAGAGCAACTCCAGGTACAACACTAAAAAACAAAGCAAAGCCTGTCAAGGGACGACATAGACAAAGAGGGGGAGAATGTTGCAGAGCAAAGAAGAGCAAAGAAGAGCAAAGAAGAGCAAAGAAGAGCAAAGAAGAGCAAAGAAGAGCAAAGAAGCAGAGAAAAAGAAGGGATCCAAAAATTTTCCAAATTGGAAACTTTATTTTTGTACTATAATCACTTTGTAATTTATTTTTCAATGTTAATGCACTAGAGGAGTCCTCTAGATGCATACTCGTAAAGATTTCTCTCAATACCCTTGTAAATTAACAAGAAATTAGTCTTTTAGTCAATAAAGTGCCAGTCTCTTGTGTGAAAGAACCATTTTTAGGGCACATGTGTATAAGTCAGTTTGTGACTCTTTGTAGGTACTTTTTTGCCATTGTGAGAATCAAGAGCACAAAAATTCGAATTTGTGTCTTCTCCACTCTGTATCTTCTTGATTGTGAGCTTGCATGCATGTGTGATGTTTGGAAAGAGTGCTTAGAAGTGTCGTCTATCCATGAAAGTGCTTGTTTGCTATTGGTAAGGTGTGTGTGAAGTGTAGAAAGTACTGAAGTGTAGGAAGATCAATCCCGTGACTCAGTATTTTGCTCATAACTTGGCACAGAAGTGTCAAAATCAAGTGAAAAGACCAGTATTGGATGCGTCTTCTCAAGAGCTGCGAAAAGAATCCACTGTTCACTATATTCGGAGTTCGGAGCTGAGAGAAAAGCTTGATTTATTGTTGACTACTGTTCTAAGTGTCGCGACGCCATAACTGACCTTGAGAACTTGATTGTGATGGATTTATACTTATTTGTACTTTGTGAAACTTCATTTGCATTGGTCATCATTTGAATGCATGTCTTCATACACTCGGCTAGGTTTTGATACTCCTTGCATTGATAATTAAAGTGAGAGACCCCACTATATGCACTTGAGGGGATTGAGGGATACTCTCTTTCTCAACAAGTCCCTAAGTCGATACTTAGGTATACACATTTTTGGCACCGTTGCCGGGGAGATTCGAATCAAACCAAGGCATTCATGTGATGGTGAATAGCTCTTAGCATCGAAGTGAGTAGGGGAGTTGTGAAATTCTCTTCTTTGGTAATTCACTCTCATTCGCACTTACTACTGCTCGCTCTTGGAGTGTGTGTAGTGAGTTGATAGTTTAGGGAAGTGAGTAGAGATGTAAGATAGAGTAGGAAGGAGGAAGTAAGTGAGTAGGCTAGGAAGATAGGGTTAGTTTTCAAGATAGTCCTTTCAATTTTTTAGTCAAGTATTTCTCAACAGTATAAAAACCAAAAAAATCAAAGCATTTCACTTCATTTGTGCGAATGCAAGTGTCGAGTGTGCTGGTCGTCAAATATCCCGAGTGGAGATCAGAGAGTGTGGAGCAACGCAGAGCAACTGGGGGGTGTAGAAGAACTTTAGAATAAGCTTACAAGGTGAGCACATTAAATCCCTGCTCTCTACATCCACTTAAGTCAAGGTAACAAAGCAAAACGAACTCCGGTAAGTGTCATGAAGGGTTGTACAAGGGCTGGGAAAGTTTTTCTTTGATTCAGGCAATTGAAAGAGGGGAGACGAGCTCTAGGAGCACCTACATTAATTGGAAACTCTAATTTACTTGTTAAAATTTGAAAAAATGTCAAGTGTCATGTTCTCCCACAGTTGAGTGTCGCGACATCTAGATGTCCTGATCTCCTGTGGTTGAGTGTCGCGATATTGATCCACGTCAGATATGGTGAGATTTTTCTTGCGACATCTGGCAGATATCAGATATCGTGAGATCGTGACACCTGACAGATATCGAGTATCGTGGGACTTTCCTAGGAACATTCATCAGAGTATCGTGGGATTTTCCTCGTGACATTCAGCAAGTGTCGGGTATCGTGGGATTTTCCTCACGACATTCGTCAAGTGTCGGGTATCCTGGGACTTTCCTCTCGACATTCGTCAAGTATCGGGTATCGTAGGACTTTCCTCGCGACATTCCTCAAGTGTCGGGTATCGCTGGAATTTCCTCTCGACATTTGTCAAGTGTTGGGTATCGTGGGACTTTGAGTTGCGACATTTGGCAGGTATTGGGTGTCGTGAATCTAGTCAATATGAGGTATAATGCAGAGAGAGCTTTAGTGAAACCTCAATAGAAAATCCCCAATTAATAAAAAAAAAAATTCATACAATTTTGGGGTTCTACAAAGAGCATTGGGAGCAAGGGGTTTGTCAAAACTCGACTAGAGCGTTTAAGTGAATGAACCTAAGATCCAGAAGAACTTTAGGAACCCGAAGAAGCATAATCTCTTCTGTGGGAAGTGTAGCTGAACCAAGTATTCATTCCCATTACTCTGAAACCTCGACTGAGTCTGAGGAGGAAACCCTCATGGCCTCAGAAGACATGCAGAACTCTGTACCAATAGTTGGCATGATGTCAATTATTGGGGTCAATATCGAACGTCTTTAGAATACATGAGCACCAATCAACACGGTTTACCCATCTACCTAGATGGGCTAAACAGATCAGTGGCTAGGCTGAAGAAAACTACATATGCTTACATAGTATCTAGGCCAGTCGTTAAGTATGCAGGAGGATTCTACATGGATAAAAGAGAGAATTATGTATGTAGTTACAAAGCATCCAGAAAACATCAACAAGCAAAGGGAAGAAGTAAATACCCATAACCCTAATGGAGAGGGACATGAAGAACAATTGTCTACCCCTAGAGGGAAGTCCATTGTAATTAGGGTTTGGAGAGGAGACCTAATTCCCCAAGATGATTCCCTGATGGATGTTTATTTAGTCAACAGAATGGAACATCTACTTAGAGCATACTCTTCATTGTGGGAAGGAGCCACCAATCCAGCCACCATCTATGAATTGTAATATCCTCAAAACCCCACTCACATTACGTATCTAGACAAGAAACAGAGAAGCTACTGGCCCTTAACGGAAGTAGAAAGAGCAGGGTTGAAATATCAGAACATCCCAGTGTTCCCACCTAGGGATCAAGCCACAACTTCACAAAACCCCCAAGGAACCTATCAGGATAATTCTTATCAGCATTCAGGACAGACACAACAAACGAACATTCTAGTTAGACCCCATGTGCAGTTTGCTACACCTGGCAATAATCCTAACTACCGACCACCTACACATGTAGAACCGAGGAATAGAATTCCTGTCCATGAGAGACCACCTATAGGAAGAGGACCAGGTATACCAATAGGACGACCAGTCTTCCCTATAATGCCTAGACCACCTGAACCGGGAAGAAGATTGAGGCCCATTCAGGTAGCCCATTGCATGAGAAGTTTATGATGGCTCTAGTGAACCATACAACCATATAGCTGAATTCAAGCAAGTCATAAGAGCTCAACAAGTGGAAGACTTTTTGATTCAATATGAATCCTTTGGCCTAACCCTTACAGACATGGCCTTAGCTTGGTTCCAACCTTTAGAACCTAATAATTTCCAAAACATGGAACAAGTCTATCAAGAATTGATTGAAGAAATTACTAAGTCCGGAATAAAAAACAACTCATCCTCATTAATCCATAGTTTTAAACAAGCTCCTACGGAATCGGTGAGATTGGAAGCAAGACGATTTAAGCAATATGTGGATAGATTCCTTGTTGAGGAGAGACCCACTCAAAACAAAATGGTTTCGTTGTTTTTGGAAGGATTAGTGAATGGATCATTGAGATCATTAGTATATGTGAAGAGAGTCCAAAATTTGCAAGAGTGTATGAAAGAGTGTATCGACCTAGAGGACAATCTAACGGAAGATTTGAAAATACCTCAAGGTAGTGTGAAAAGTGAGGATACCGCCAGCAGCATGTCAAATCCCAGGAACAATGTAGAGGAGATAGCTGACTTAGTGGTTAAGAAGCTGAATGTTCAAGGACAGAGGAGCTACCCAAACAATCCTATGAGAATACCCGTGCTCAGAAGATCTGTGCACTGTGGAGGTGATCATCCTTCTCACATGTGCAATAGGGAGTAGTTCCACCACCTGCTTATGCTTACAATAGACCACCCGTCTGAGGCCCTATGCATTATTGTAGCATAGAACAAAGGTACACAAATCACAACACAGAGAAGTGTCTTTACAATCGGCAATCAAGACCGGTACAACCACCCATGAGACCTTATGGATACCCCTAGAGAGATCAAGGAGGAGAAGCCTTTAGATAGCCCACATATCCGCAACAAGCACCAACACCATGACCTTATGCTTATCAAGGATACAACCCACCTCGACCCGTGTTAGGGCAACAAGCCCCACACCCTCAGAATGTTGTCCCGGTGAAAATGGCTCAACTTGAAGAGAACCTAGAAAGAGAAATAGTCCCAGCCACTCCATTTGCTAGTAATGAGACTTATGACCCATCTTATGACCCTAGCCAAGGGAGTTATTCCACATATGAGGGCACTATAGTTGAGTACGGACAATCTTACGAGCCATATATTTATGGTTCTGAAGGACCTGATAGCTCTTATGGATATGAGCAGGACTATGTGTCATTAACGTACACAACTCCCAGAGCACCCGTACCCTCCCGACCACCTGCACCTAGGGGACCATGTTATAGATGTAGAGGAGATCATTTTATCAGAGAATGTACATTACCTAACCCTCCACCACTGCAACGAATTTGGGAAGGATATTGTAGTGATTGTGGTAAAGAACATCTTTTTAGAGATTGCCCCAAGAACCCCAACAAAGTTAACTCCAATGTGCAGATCAATGTGATAGAAGTGATAGAGTCATCAGGGAGCGATAAGGAGTACACGATGCCACTAAAAGCAATAACAAGAGCTAAAGCGAGAGAGACCTCAGAAAGAATCAGAGAGAATCATCACGCCGACAAAGAATTGAACATAGCCACACCTCAGCATTGCAGACTCTGAAGAGTCTGGGAAAAGTATTAAAAGTAAATGGACCCAAAGATGGAAGAATCATAGAGAAAGGATGAAAGAAAAGAAACTACAACAAAAGATGGAGAACGAGAATAATGAACAAGGCCATGAAGAAAAACAAGAAAATGCTGCCACCATACAAGATAGTTACCCACTACCTATCACTGAGCATCTTTTGAAAAGGGTTGCAGGAAAGGAAGTCTATAGTTTTCTGGACGGCTTTTCAGGGTATAATCAGGTAGCAATTACTCGTGAAGACCAACATAAGACAAGCTTTGCAACCGAATGGGGAGTGTATGCATTTAAGGTTATGCCTTTTGGTCTAACCAATGCCCTAGCTACTTTCCAAAGGTTGATGTGCCATGTGTTCAAGGAATTCTTAAGGAAGAGCATGGAGGTATATGTGGATGACTTATGCACCTATTCAGCTATATGATTGGAACATATCCCAGAACTAAGAAAGATTTTTGCCAAATGTCGACAATATAGAGTTTGCCTTAATCCAGAAAAATGTGTCTTCATGGTTCGACAAGGGAAGATATTAGGACACATTGTCTCTAAAAATGGAATTTCCACGGATGAAGACAAATCAAAGTGATTCTAGATTTGCCGAGACCAAAGACTGCTAAGGAAGTGCAAGCATTTATGGGACATTGCGGCTACTACCGTAGCTTTATCCACATGTATGCCATAATTGCCAGACCCCTTTATGCATTACTGACTCAGTTCACTTGGATGGAGGAATGTGAGAAGGCTTTCAACAAATTAAAGAATCGCTTGAGTTCAGCACCAATCCTCAGAGTGCCTGATTGGAAAAAACTATTTTGTATTCATATACATGCTTCCAAGTTTGCCACTGGATGCATCTTAGCACAACCAACAGATACAGGAAGGTTAGACCACCCTATAGACTATGCCAATAGACAATTAATCCAAGCAGAGCATAATTATACCACTAGGGAGCGAGAAGGTTTAGGCATGGTGTATGTGGTAAAGAAGTTTCGACACTACTTATTGGCAAACAAATTCAAATTCTTCATTGATCATCAAGCCCTACTGTACTTAGTTAATAAGCCTTGTAATACAGGATGACTAGTGTGATGGTTTCTATTGTTGATGGAATTTGATTTTGAAGAAGTAGTCAAGAAAGGGAATACACACATCCGAGCAAATCACCTATCGAGAATGACACATGGACAGCCTCCCACAGGAGTACTAGATGATCTACCAGATACTTATCTCTTCAATCTTGAAGTATGTCCCCAATGGGCGGAAAAGTTGATCCCCATCCTCACCTATGGACCTCAGCATAGGATCACTGAGAACAAAAGCCAGAAACTATGGAAGACTAAAAACCTCCAGATCATTGTCGGAAGCTTATACCACCAGGATCCAAGTGGGTTACTTATGAGATGTGTGGAGGAAGAGGAACAGGAGATGTGGCTTCAAAAAGCACATGTAAATCAATGGAAAACGCATCGAAATGCTAATGGAACATGGCAAACACTGAAGAGATTGGGCATATACTGGCCAACCATGCAGAGGGATACACATAACTACGTATCTACCTGCCTAACTTGTCAAGAACGAAGGCCAGAAGAGAACTCTACTCTATGTTACTCTATTGTGGCACCAAGGTGGAGTATGCCTCTGGTAAAATTCTTGAAAACCCAGGAGTACCTAGAAGGAGCTACTTTGGCAAGAAAACGTGCCCTCAAAGAGCAGAGCAAGGACTATGTTCTTATGCAGATAAAACTGCAAAAATGATTTTCTTCGCGGAAATGTGGTGGCCAACTTTACATCAAGACGCAGCCACTTACGTTCAAGATGCGATACATGCCAACGAATGAAGTACCCAATTAGAAGAGATGAAATGCCACTAAAGCCTATGATGAGTGCCAGCGCGTTTACTAAATGGGGGATAGATTTTGTAGGACCTATTAGCCCACCAGCCAAGGGTTCCCATGCAGAGTACATAATAGTAGCAATGGATTATTTGACCAAATGGGTGGAGGCCAAAGCAATCAAGAAGAACGATGCAAGGACTACGGCTAAGTTTCTCTTTGAGAACATATTCACTAGGTTTGGATTGCCTATTGAAATTGTGAGTGACAGAGGCACACACTTTGTCAATGAAGTGATAGAAGCTCTAATGAATGAATTCTTAGTGATTCATAAGAAGTCAGCCCCTTATCACCCACAAGCCAACGGACAGGCTGAAAGTTCAAACAAAATCTTATGTACTGTTCTCACCAAGATTGTTAACAATGGAAGATCCGATTGGGACAAGCAATTACATCACGCTTTATGGGCATTCCGAGTAGCATACAAGATAGCTATAGGAACTACTCCATTTAACCTGGTGTACGAACAGAACACCATCTTACCAATTGATTTCCTGGTACCTACCCTCAGAGTAGCCTCACAGTATGAATGGACTGGATATGAGTTATCAACTCAATTGGACCAAATTGAAAAGTTACACGAAACAAGATTACAAGCTGTGGCAGGTATTTATGCTACAAAAAGATGACAGAAGGCATATTTTGATGCTCATATTTAAGATAAAAACCTGAAGGAAGGAGATTTAGTCCTGGTTTATACTTTGAAGCAACATGCAAAAAAACTACAAAAAAGAGGATATGGCCCCTTGATAATCAATCGTATATCTACCAGCAGAGCCATTAGCTTAGCAACTCTCGATGGAGAAACATTGCCTAACTATATAAGTGGTTGCCGAGTAAAAAAATATTTAGAATCATTGAAAGAGGAAATGATGTCACGACTTCTAGCAGCAAAAAATAGGCGAGAAGCGGACGAAAGAATACGAGAAGAAGCCAGACAGGAAGCTCTAGAACGAATAAGGAAACGGAAGGAATGGATGAGAGAGCGAGATGAAAGATTTCAACGAGGAGATGAACTCATCCCAATGGCTAATTTTAGAGCCCCTGAAAACCTAGGACATCTAACAAAGCAACCATATTTGAACTTGGGCGTTGGAACAGAAGAGTACCACTTGGTGGATGCTCTAATTGACACGAGAGCAGCTGTTAGTTGTATCAAGTCTTCTTTGACGCATAAGCTCAAAGAAAAGTTAAGTCCAACCAAAGCACAGCTGATTGGAATAGGGGGAAGGGTTACTAAATGCATAGGCAAAGTTACATTGTCGCTACATCTAGGAAATAACACGATGCAACAAAAACTTTTTGTGTGTCGAGATCAAGATTTATTGGAAGAACTTGTGCTCGGACAAGATTGGATATATGAATATGAAGTGACTATCCAATTAGCCTTGGGCTACATATCAGCCAAGATAAGGAACTGTGAGGTATTCAGTGTGTTAGAAGAACGACCTGTCAAAGCCAAGTTTATAGACCCAAGAGATCAACTACTCATGCATGAAGGTGATTGTACATTCACCTCCACTATGGAACCCCCACCACCAAGTATTCCCTGTGGAAGTACATCAACTCTCAATCTCACGCACCATCCTAGTCTAGTTGGCCCAACTACTAACATCGTTTCCAAACAAAACCCACGTGAGGAATCGAGCACAACAGCAACTAGTCAGCATGACTATCACGAACTTTCCTGCATTAGAATCTATCACATTCCACACTCCAGATAGGCTTGGATCAGAAAAGATCAAGTGACTGCATATCATCAACAACGGAGCTGTATATTACACAGGAACCAACTATAGTACAAGGACACAAGTCAAGCTGGACTCCAAGGTCCACATAGGATTGCTCAAGTATGGATACCAAAGAAAGTGATTGCCACTCAACCTGCTAGAACGCAAATATGGGTCCCCAAATCATGTGCACCAATGACAATCATTAAAGGGAAGAAATCAATACACAAGAAGGGACAGTACGACATGAAGGCGAAGAATCAAGAAATAGGCAACTACAGGAAATTGCAGAAACAGAAATACACAACAAGAACAATCCAAAGATTTAAAGGACTAGCAAAACGGAAGTACAATTTGAGAGGTACACCAAGCACCAGAAACGATGGAGATACAGTCCGCCGCAAAAAAAAAAAAAAACATATTTGGATGCTAAATGCCGATCAATCTGCATACATCAACCAGATACTTCAATTTGCAAACATCTTGAGTTCCAACAGTCTCAAGCATGCATAATAGGGCCACATTACAAGGCCATGCATTCGGCACCGAGTTCTTTTACTACTGGATAGTGAAGCACATTTCCCTCCTAGGGAATAGGAGAGCACTTGTACAATGATCTCAAGGAAAATAATTAACAATATAATAAAAGCTTTGGCTAGGTACTAACGCTTTTGTTTTCTTTCAAAAAGAAATGAAAAATATATATATATGTGTAAAAAGAAAAATCCCATGTACTACCTTTCTCACACCCATGGGAAAGGGATGACACAAGTCACTCAGAGAGTTTCCAATTTCATAAAGGCTAAGTGAAGAATAACTCATGCTACTAGCTTTACACTGATTACTGGTGTCTATTGAGTGCAGATGGCATCTTCAAATTCTGAGGCCACACAAGAGGAAGAGGTCCTACTTCTTCCCTTGGAATCGATCTCTAAGGCGAGAGGTCATTGGTTCCTTGAAGACCAACCTGTGTCGGATCTCCTCTTTATGGCCACCATTAAGATTATGGATAGGGATCACTACTTCCCAATAATATCACAAGATTTCCAAACAATAATACATGGATTACCACGCATAAAAAATGTTTGGACAAGGGCAGGAATTGACGCATTTCTGAGACTTCCGATATATTTACCGGATTCAAGGATGCACACAAGTTATGAACACACTACAGTTCGTAGCAGATAAGCCATCAATCCCGGAAGCTAGAGTGCTGAACAAAACAGGTGCATGGAAAACCATTTGATTCACACATGAAGTTATCAACAAAGCTTTTGGATGGAGTTAGGATGGTCTCACTAATGTTAGAGATGAATGTCATGATGCGAAAAAGAAAACCTTTCTGGAAATCAACAGGACAGACATAGAAGAATCAGTTTGATTAGTGCATCAGCATTCTTGTTTCCCCAGCCTAAACAGGTATACAGCGCCTCAAAAAATTGTAGTTCAATTGCTCTCCCATGCGATGAGGCAAATTGGGAATCAAGTAGATTTTACTCCATATATTCAAGACTGCCTATTCAAAGCTAAGAAGAAATGGAGTCAGAAGAAGTTTCTGAATGGAAGTTCTGCCTTGACTTTGCTAATCTATGAGGCTCTTGAGATGAAAGAATTTCTACGGTTGATGCCAACCTCCACCGAAATGGCAAAATATGTGAAGTCAGCTACCGTTCCAAAGAAAAAGAAAACAATCATATCCTTAGAAGAAGTGGGAACTAGTTCCAAGAAACGAATGAGAGGGGCAAAACGTGCTAAAGATGAAGCTGCGCAAGAAACACCACAATCCAAGCGGGCACATGTTCTACCAAGGATTCCTTTGACACAACCACCTATCACCAAAAGAGATCTCTCAACAGCACTAGAAGAAACGCATACGTACATGCGAGGTCAAGTTAACCTAAATGTCCAAGGACATCAATATAGACAGGCAAGACGAGGGCAGCAACAACAACAGGACAAGAAACATACTCCAGAACTAGTTGCCAGATACAAAGAATTGGGACTGGAGGATTCAAGTTCTAATGAGGAATCTAGTCATGAGAAGGACACCTTGGACACCGACATAAGAACAGAAACAAACAATGAGGAATGAACAAAGATTAACTAGGTCGAAACCACACACGATAATCAATAATCGCAAGTACAAAATCAGGAAGCATCAATTGAACGAACACACCTTATTCAATTGAACGAGCAATCCAGTATGAGGATAAAGGAAGCTTCAATCACACATAAAGATGTGATGCCACCAATAAAGGAAGAAATACAAACAAGCACAAAAAAAGAAAGGCTTTTACAACAAAATATGGAACAAATTGTGATTGAAATCCCTGATGATATGCCACAAGGTAAAACAGTAATTAAGGAGGCTGAGCCAAAGATACAACTTCATATTAGGCAGCCCCACGACACAACGTTGCATGTGGCCCAAGGGAAAGATGTTCATGGTTAAATGTAGATGTTACTTAGTTGAAACCAATAGTCAAACAAATAATACAAACGGCCATGGATACGCAACAGCAGATGATGGAAACAAATACAGATTATGACAAGTCCATGCAAGAAAAGAATCAATTTCAAGTGATGAGTGAATAGTTGTCTGCACAACTGATCCAGGCTCAATAAATTTTTTCAGTTAAGGATACGGAGATAATAGAAGTCAAAGGACAATGCACTACACTAATGGAGCAGAATCAAAAACTTCAGGAGCAGCTGATGGAGCTACAAAGACAATATGAAGCAAGTGAAGCGGACAAACAAAGAATGATGACTAGAAGCAATCTGTTAGAAACACAGCTCAAAGTATACATTGAAGAAAATGATAATTTACGCAATAGGAATAAAGAATTGATGAAGGCCTTGTTATACGACCAACCAATAGAAAAACAAGAGAAACCAGTGATTGACCAGAAGGAATTGAAAGATCACATTGCAAAATATGAAAATCTGCTGAAACAAGAGCAAAAGAAGAATGGGAACAAAGGTGTGTACATGACACAAATGAGCTTAGGAAACAACTGAAAGCTGTTGAAGAAAAACTCTTGATAATCTATAATGAAGATGCGGATCAAATAGCGGAAATTGGCAATGAGCTTATCGCGGCCAAAGATGCACTAACAATGGCCATCCATGAAGTTAAAGAAAAGATTGAACGTATTGTACAATTACAAGCTCAAATAGAACAAAGAGGCAACATCGGGACACCAGTAGAGCCGCAACCAAAGAATCCTACTGACGAGGTAGAGGTACATCCTCTATCTCCCCCGATCTATCATTCTCCAATAAAAGAGCAGATGGCGGAACCATGTGATGATCATCCCATGCCATATACTGCAGAAATAGGTCAGAAGGAACGAGCACTATTGGTGTCCCGATGAAAACACATTCACTTACACTCAAGAAGAATTTGAAGCCGCACAACCATTATGGAGAAGAAAATTTTTGGAGAAAAACCCTACTTTGCGGGTGCACTGGCAAGCAGCACCATATTTACTATAGGTAAATCCTTCTTTTTGTCCAACACCACGTCGCCGTGAAGCATGCAAATTTTTGGATATGCAAAAGAGTGGTGTGCTCAATAAACAATGGTTAAATTATCCCCTACTTCCAAGTCCACCTCACAATTACTTGCCGACTGAGGATTACATGGTGAAAACCATTGAATTTTGGCTACATCGATATGCAACAGTACCCGACCTAACTATCAAGATGACTAATAAAGTCCTCATCATGATACTTACAATATTGAAAGTTTTCAAACACGCAGAATACACATTTTTGAATTTCATTGGTATCAACCAAGGCACGGATATCCTTGTTTTTCATTTATCCGTTATGCCTAGTCGTCCTACAATCATGGCATATTATTCAAGACTGATGTTCTTGCCAAGTCAATACATGCAAACTTTCTAGGAAGCATTTTTTATGGGATTTTTTGAAATTGACTCCGCAATTTTGCTAAAAATGTCAATGAATCTAAATGCCAGATTAGTGGCATATGAATTGAGTTTCTTCGTAGACCATAGACATCCACCACATGATGGTGTGAAAGCAGAACAATGGAAACAGCTGATGATACGTGAAGCTAATCTTCTTAATGAGATAGAGCAAAAGGTCTACAAGACGTAATTCCGTCGCATTCCAAAGCCTGTCGGGGATGACAGAGTTTAGGAGGGGGTAGTGTTGAAGGAGAGTCCAGCAAAAAGAAAAGAAGAAGAAAGCCAAGAAAGAAGCTTCACTAATGATGACATATCTGAAGACATATCTCTACAGGAAGCCCCGCGGGGGCACACAACACCCATCTCTGCACAAAGTCCCACAGGGGCATACAACAAGGGAAGGCACGAAAGAGGCAAGGGTGGATCAAGGCCAACAAGTATCCATGAAGAAGTGCAAGAAGATATCAGGCAGATCCAGAGCCCCAGGAAGGTGCTTCAACCTCTTGATCTTCAAAAGGTCCAGATCAAAGGCTGAAAATCCACACCTTCATACCTTCCACTGGTTGCGTGTGTGGCAGCCCGACTTAACACAGCAACCCAGATTTAAAGAGGTTATTGGTGAACTAGACTACAAATCTCAGGTAGTCCATCTCCATAGGTTGAGAGCTGTGAAAAGGCAAAAAGGGAGACCGAGACCAATGCAACACGTGCCGAGTTATGATCTGTTCCTTGACCACTGGTAAAACTATATCATTATGACTTCCAAAGGAGCTGGCAGTGGTCAACTATAAAAGACCTATCAGTAATAAGGAACCAGAGCAACTCCACGTACAACACTAAAAAACAAAGCAAAGCCTATCAAGGGACGATAGAGACAAAGAGGGGGAGAGTGTTGCAGAGCAAAGAAGAGCAAAGAAGTAGAGAAAAAGAAGGGCCCCAATGTTTTTCCAAATTGGACACTTTATTTTTGTACTATAATCACTTTGTAATATATTTTTTGATGTAAATGCACTAGAGGAGTCCTCTAGATGCATAGTTGTAAAGATTTCTCTCAATAGCCTTGTAAATTAGTAGGAAATTAGTCTTTTAGTCAATAAAGTGCCGGTCTCTTGTGTGAAAGGACCATTTTTAGGGCACATGTATATAAGTCAGTTTGTGACTCTTTGTAGGTACTTTTTTGCCATTGTGAGAATCAAGAGCACAGAAATTCGAATTTCTGTCTTCTCCTCTCTGTATCTTCTTGATTGTGAGCTTGCATGCATGTGTGATGTTTGGAAAGAGTGCTTAGAAGTGTTGTCTATCCATGAAAGTGCTTGTTTGTTGTTGGTAAGGTGTGTGTGAAGTGTAGGAAGTACTGAAGTGTAGGAAGATCAATCCCACGACTCAGTATTTTGCTCATAACTTGGCACAAAAGTGCCAAAATTGAGTCAAAAGACCACCATTGATGAGACTTCTCGAGAGCTTCGAAAGGAACCCACTATTCACTATATTCGGCGTTCGGAGCTGAGAGAAAAACTTGATTTACTGTTGATTATTGTTCCAAGTGTCGTGATGCCATAACTGACCTTGAAAACTTGATTGTGATGGATTTATACTTATTTGCACTTTGTGAAACTTCATTTGCATTGACCATCATTTGAATGCATGTCTTCATACACTCGGCTAGGTTTTGATACTCGTTGGATTGATAATTAAAGCGAGAGTCCCCACTATATGCACTTGAGGGGGATTGAAGTATAGTCTCTTTCTCCACAAGTCCCTAAGTCGGTACTTAGGTACACACTAGCCCTTGTGTTGGAAGAGAAATATAAAGAAAATTTTTCCCAAGTCTCTTGGGATGTCTTACAGTTCCTAATGTGTGGAAGAAGAAAATCAAAATTTGAGTTAAGTAGTTAAGACCTTTAATGCATCCTTGGCACACCATGTATTGAGTCTTTCATGCTCCTCTCTTGTAGGTTGTCCTTTGCTTGTGAATATGGGCATCTCCTCATCTCTTGAGATGTATCCATAGAGGCTCCTTCCTTGCAAGTATGTCTTCATCCTCAAGGACCATGCTCGATAGTTGTTCCTGTCCAGTTTATCAATGAAAGAAGGAAAACCATCTCCCATTTTACCTTAGCTTTTCTTTGATACCACTGTTGGGAAGATGGATGGACACTTCAAGAAATGAGTAGGTACTGCCAATTCTTAACCATGCTCGATAGTTGTTCCTGTCCAGTTTATCAATGAAAGAAGGAAAACCATCTCCCATTTTACCTTAGCTTTTCTTTGATACCACTGTTGGGAAGATGGATGGACACTTCAAGAAATGAGTAGGTACTGCCAATTCTTGCTTTGTACCAGCCCCTTCTTGCTTCAGAGTTGAGTTTTAGGCCCTCTTAGCTTTCCAATGACAGTATACAAGTGCCTATGTACTTTGGAAGTGATGTGAGAAATGATTGAACCAAAACAGACTACTTCCAAGTTGAAGGATCAATGAAAACCTTCTATTTTTGTTCACACACTTGCTGCTTGTTATGCTTAGTGCTTCCAGTACAGTAGGAATTAGAAAAATTCACACACCTTTTGGAGATACCAAATTGGCTTAATGAACTAATGATTCCAAGTGGAATCACTTAAAATGATGCACTATGATTTTTTAGGACCTCTGCAAAGTTTGACCGATGGGTACTTTGATGCGCTTTGATGAGCATGTAGAGGACTTAGAGATGATTCAAACAAGCTATAGAACATTCGAAATGGTGAAGAAATGATGGAGATATGAGCAGTACAAAATGATTGTTCATAGTAACTATGATAGAGAGACCATAGATGAAAAGTATTGATCTATTTGTATTAGAAGACAATGTTGTACAAAATCATGGGCATGATAGTCAGTGCCTAATGATAATGAGTAGTGTAGGCTATGATGTGTGCCTCACTCTCTTACAATGTAGTCAAGAAGAACTCAAAATTGGAGCTAGCCACGAGTTTTTTCAGCTATGTTTTATAGATGAGTTATTTGAATTTGAATTTGAATTCTTCATTGGCTCTCACTAAAAGTGATCCTCTAATCTAGGAGATATTCTCTCAAGTAAAGTTGTGACTTTTCCAACTAAGAAACTCCACGAGTTTAGTGGTGGTTACAAATATTCTTACAAGTCAAATTGACTTTTACAAATGGTAAAAGATAAAAGCTTCCTAGCAATGATTCCCATGGAGCTTCAATTAATTGAACATAAACTCTAGCCAAATATGTAGGCTTGATATTTGCACCAACACAGACTTGTGTGATAGCAAATTAGATGCACCTCTATCATATCATACTCGATTAGGCTCTCATAGTGCCTCTTTTGCATCAGATTGCTATGTTATGGCTGCATTTAGTCTCTATGATGAGATTGAACCTGTTTCATTTAATGAAGCACAAAATTTTGAACATTGGATGGCTACAATGCAATCTGAATATGATGCTATCATGAAAAATGGTACTTGGTCTTTATTTGACTTGCCTCCTGGCAAGAAGGCCATTGGCACTAAGTGGGTATACAAGCTGAAGAGTAAACCTAATGGAATTTGTTGATATATTTAGGTAGTGATGTGTGTGAACACACTAGGACCACCACGACACATTTTTCTCTCTTAAGGAGGTTTTTTTCCCTCACTTGTATATACGCCTATTGCCCTAACGGGCTACTCATCTTTGTACATTCTAGTGGTAATACATTTAGTATTGTAGGTTATGCTCCAAGCTTCTTATTCCTCCTTGTGCTCTTCATGTGCTTCTGTAGACGTCTAACTCCAACAATTGGTATCAGAGCAGGTCGCCGCTTCATCTAGGGCATCTTAGACACCTCTCCTATTGCAATCTCTGAATCACATGAATTTTGGTGACCATAGTCAAGGTGTTTCAGAGATCAAAACAGCTTTGTTGTGTCGTGCCGAAATCGTGATTTAAGCTCATTTCGGCCTCCGAATGCACTATTGCAATGCTTGTCTAGGCAGTTCTGTTCAACTTTTTGAGATACAGTCAATTTTTTTGCACCAAGGTATTTTAGTCACTGGCCATGGCTAAAAGCAATGATGTATTCTGTATGTTGGCTATTGAGGATAAGTTGGATGGTACCAACTACCCGTTACGGGCTTATATGATGTGACATGTATTGGTTGCAAAAGGACTGTGGAACATTGTGCAGGGTGTTGAAAAACGTCCTATCACACCTGCAACTGTTACAACTGTAGGTACGAAAGCTGATGCAGAAGGTGTCGAAGATGATGATATTTTTCATATTCTTGTTCGTGCTGTAGTTTCTGCTTCACCTGCTGTAGAGCAAATTCGTTGGGATGGCAGAGATGCCCAAGCAAAGGCATTGATAGATTTGTCTATAAAATGTGCCATTATTCCTCACATTCGCTCTTGCAAAATAGCTAAGGATGCTTGGGATACGCTTATCACATTGTACCACACTAGGAATGAGGCTCGTGTTGCTTACCTCCGAAAACAGTTCAAGAATGAGCACATGAATGAAGGTGATTCTATGGACAATTTTCTAACAAAGATTAAAGACTTGAAGGAACAATTGATTTCTGTTGATGAAGTTATACCAGATAGGTCACTTGTGCAGACCGTTCTGAATGGTCTTCCTGATTCATATCAGGGTTTTGCTTCTACTCTTTGGTTGATGATGAAAGGCAATCCAAATGCCTTGTCGTTTGAGGAGTTAGTCTCTATTCTATTGCAGGAAGATCCATCAAGGCAGAACAGGTCCATTATGCGTGTTGTAGATCAAGCTTTCCTGGGTAGTCAGAAGGGCAAAGGTAAATGGAGCTCATCTACTAGTAAGCAATAATCTGCAAATGTTGCACATTCGAAGAGGGAAGACAAAGATGAGATCACTAGAGCCTGCCCCTATAGGGAATACTGTCACATGTGCCAACAACTCCTCTTATCCTATCATGGGAGTTGGTAAGATCATTTTGGCTACTGCTGATGGTAGTTCTTTCACTTTGTCAGATGCTTTATCTGTGCTAGGGATCAAGAAAAATCCGTTGTCAGTTTCTGCATTAGCCAAGATTGGCTTGGTTTTGAAATTTGTTGATGACAGATGTACATTCATGATCTGTCAAATGGTGACGTGATTATTGCTTCTAGCATTTTATGTCGTGGGTTGTATAAGCTCATAGACTATGAAAGATATGTGAATGATTTGGCATGTGTGGTACATGGTTCTCAAGCTATGTCAGATGCAAAGTTGGCATGCACGCTTTGGTCATCTGAATTTTGCTAGTTTGGTATGCCTGCAGAAATCTAAAAAGGTGTCCTCTTTGCCCAAGCATGAGGCACCCAAAAAACATGTTTGTGAAGGCTATATTTTGGGCAAAAAGCACCATTCCTCCTTTCCAAAAGATGGCTTAGTTTTGGCTACTCAGAAATTGCAACTTGTACATAGTGATGTCTGTGGTCCTATATTGCAGACACCTTCTTTTGGAAACTATCTTTACTTCGTGACTTACATTGATGATTTTTCTAGACATGCATGGGTATATCCATTGAAATCAAATTCCAAAGTGTTTACGTGCTTCAAAAAGTTTCTGGTTTTGGCTAAAAATCTGTCAGCATGTAAAATGGGCACCCTATGCTCTGATACCAATTGTTGGAGTTAGATGTCTGCGGAAGCACGCAAACATGAACGCTGCATTTTGGGCAAAATGCAGTGTTCGTCCTCCCCAAAACATGGTTCAGTTTGAGCTACTCAGAAATTGCAGCTTGTACATAGTGATGCCTGTGGTCCTATGCAGACACCTTCTTTTGGGAATTATCTTTACTTCGTGACTTTCATCGACGATTTTTCCAGGCATGCATGGGTATATCCATTGAAGGCAAAGTCCGAAGTGTTCATGTGCTTCAAACAGTTTTTGGTTTTGGCTGAAAATTTGTCAGCATGTAAAATGGGCACCCTCCGTTCTGATTGAGGGGGGGAATATATGTCTTTTGATTTTAATGCATTTCTGGCTGAATGTAGGATAAAAAACCAGTGTACAGTGCCGTATAGACCTCAACAGAATGGAGTTGCTGAAAGAAAGAACAGGTCACTCATGGAGATGGCAAGGTGTATGGTCAAGAGTCAGGCTTTACCACATAGTTTTCGGCTTGAGGCTATCATGTGTGCAACATATGTACTGAACAGGTGTCCCACTAAAGCACTATAGTCTATCACTCCATATGAGGCTTGCCATGAACGCAAGCCATCTGTTGCTCATCTGCGTGTTTTTGGTTGTTTGGCATATGCATTAGTGTCTGAACAACATCGTAGAAAATTGGATGATAAAGGAGTAAAATGTATCTTTGTTGGGTATAGTTCTGAAAGTAAAGGCTATCGTCTGTATCATCCACAGACTAAACACATTCTAGTTAGTCGCGATGTTGTTTTTGTGGAAGATGCTATTCAGCCATTGCTTTCATGTACTAAGGAGACATCTGTTAGCTCCAAAGACATGTATGATACTTTGCTGCCTCTTTTTACAGGTGGACAGTCTAGTGCTAGTCCTAATGAGGCAACTTCTCAGCCTTTGCAGGTTTCATGTGATGATGTAGATGATTCCATTTCTGATGTAGATATACATGATGCACTTATTGATGAGAGAGCTGATATTGAGCAGGCAAGAACTATGCCAAAATGGCTGGTGCAAACTTTGCGTGATAGCAAATTAGATGCACCTCTGTCATATCATACTCGTTCAGGCTCTCATAGTGCCTCTTTTGCATCAGATTGCTATGCTATGGCTGCATCTAGTCTCTATGATGAGAATGAGCCTGTTTCGTTTGATGAAGCACAAAATTCAAAAAATTGGATTGCTGCTATGCAATCTGAATATGATGCTATAAAGAAAAATGGTACTTGGTCTTTATGTGACTTGCCTCCTGGCAAGAAGTCCAATGGCACTAAGTGGGTATACAAGCTGAAGCGCAAACCGAATGGTACAGCTGATAGGTATAAGACTAGGCTTGTTGCAAAGGGTTATGCACAGGAAAGAGGCATTGATTTTGATGAGACCTTTGCAGCAACATGCCGTATGACTACTGTTCAGAGCATCTGTGCACTTGCAGCTCATCATGGTTGGAATGTACATCAGTTGGACATTAAAACAACATTTCTGAGTGGTGACTTGCATGAAGAAGTGTATGTTTTTCAGCCCCGTGGCTTTGTGCAGAAAGGGCATGAAAACGAGGTGTGCAGGTTAAAGAAGGCATTATATGGTTTAAAGCAAGCACCACGTGCTTGGTATGAGAAGATACATGCCTATTTGGTTGCACATGGTTTTGAAAATAGTCCAACTAAAAGCACCTTATATGCTAAGCGTGCTACTAATGTGCTTCTGATCACTGTTGTCTATGTTGACGACATGCTACTCACTGGTCCTAATGAGAAGCATATTGCTGATTTTAAGGCTGATTTGCATGCCTCATTTGAGATGTCTGATTTGGGGCATTTGCATCACTATTTGGGCATTCATTTTATGCAAGTTGATGGTGGTGTGTCAAACGAAATATATTGACACATTATTGCAGCATTTTGGCCTTGAAGACTGTAAGCCTATTGCCACTCCTATGGAGACAGGTTTACGATTGAGTCTTCATGATGCTGGAGATGCATTTGATGCTGTTCTCTATCAGCAGGTTGTTGGATGCTTGATTTTAATATTTATGCATTACTCGGCCAGATATTCAGTTTGATGTCTCATAGATGAACAGGTTTATGCATCACCCAGGAGTCAAACATTGGCAGGCAGTTAAGTGTATCTTTCGCTATTTGAGTTTTACTCGGCTACTTGGGTTGTTTTATCCCAAAGGGG
Organism: Ceratopteris richardii; assembly: GCA_020310875.1. NCBI lineage: Eukaryota > Viridiplantae > Streptophyta > Polypodiopsida > Polypodiales > Pteridaceae > Ceratopteris > Ceratopteris richardii. The sequence goes on from CM035407.1 coordinate 123,771,067, forward strand.
GATCACTACCACCAGATTTGCATGCTTTTTCTGACTCTGATTGGGCTGGTTGCTATGACACTCGTGTGTCCACTAGTGGCTTTTGCTTCATGCTTGGTAGCTCATGTATATCTTGGTTGAGCAAGAAGCAACCTACTATGGCCACTTCCAGTTATGAGGCTGAGTATAGAGCAGCTTTCACAGCGACTGTTGAGTGTGTGTGGCTCAGATGCCGTATGGTTGATTTGGGTGTTGGTGAGACTTCTACCACCACCATCTTCACCGACAGTCAGAGCGCATTGGCAGTTGCGAGGAACCCTATGTTCCATGCTCGCACTAAGCACATTGAGGTGCATTATCACTATGTCAGGGACAGGTTCTCTGCTGGGGAGATTAGCTTCGCATATGTGCCCACGCAGGAGAACATTGCAGACCTTTTCATGAAGGCTCTGCCTAGGGAGAAGTTTGAAGCTTTTTGCAAAGCTTTGGGCTTACTTCCTTTTGTGGAGTGATTTCCACATAGCTTGGCACTTCCTTATACATGAGTGCCACCTCCTTGTTCACTGCATCACTCCCAAGGGGGATTTGTTGATATATTTAGGTAGTGATGTGTCTGAAAACACTAGGACCACCGGGGCACTTTTTTCCCTCTTTAGGAGGTTTGTTTCCCCCGGCTTGTATATATGCCTATTGCCCTAATGGGCTACTTATCTTTGTACATTCTCTAGTAATACATTCAGTATTCTGTGTTGAGCTCTAAGCTTCTTCTTCTTCCTTGTGCCGTTCGCGTGCTTCCGCAGACGTCTAACTCCAACATTGATGTCTCCTTAGTACACAAACGTAATGGCTGAATAGCATCTTCCATAAAAACAACATTACGGCTAACCAAAATGCATTTAGTATGTAGATGATACAGACGATAGCCTTTGCTTTCAGAATTTTACCCAACAAAAATACATTTCACTACTTTATCATCCGATTTCATGCAGTGTTGTTCAGGCACTAATGCATATGTCAGACAACCAAAGACACACAGGTGAGAAATGGATGGCTTGCAAACATCCCAAGCCTCATATGGAGTGATAGAATGCAACGCTTTAGTGGGACACCTGTTAAGTACATATGTTGCACACATAGTAGCCTCAAGCCAAAAACTAAGTGGTAAAGCCTGACTCTTGACCATACACCTCACAATCTCCATTAGTGAAATGTTCTTCCTTTCTTTAAATCCATTCTATTGAGGTGTATACGGCATTGTACACTGATGTTTTATCCCATGCCCAGCCAAAAATGCATTGAAATGAGAAGACATATTTCCCCCCTCCATTAGAATGAAGGCTGCCCATTTTACATGCTAACAGTTTTTCAGCCAAGACGAGAAACTGTTTGAAGCACATAAACACTTTGGACTTAGCTTTCAATGGATATACACATGCATGCCTAGAAAAATCATCAATGAAAGTCATGAAGTAAAGATAATTCCCAAAAGAAGGTGTCTGCATAGGACCATAGAAATCACTGTGAACAAGTTGTAATTTTTGAGTAGCTCAAACTAAACCATCTTTCGAGAATGATGAATGGTACATTTTTTCCAAAATACATCCTTCTAAAACACTATTAGCAAGTGCCTCAAGTTTGGACAGAGAGGACACCATTTCAGATTTCTGCAAGCATAGCAAACTACCAAAATTCAGATGACCAAAGCGTGCATGCCAAAGCTTTGCATCTAACATAGCCTGAGAATCATGTACTTCACGTTGAATCATTGGCAAATTTTTCATAGTCTATGAGCTTATAGAGCCTAAGACATAAAATGCCAAAATCAATAATGACATTGCCATTTGATAGATCATGAAATGTACATCCTTCATCAACAAATTTTACAACCAAGCTGGTCTCGGCTAATGCTGAAACTAATAACAGATTTTTCTTGATCCCTGGCACAAATAAAGCATTGGACAATGTAAAGGAACTACCATGAGTAGTAGTCAGAATGATCTTACCAACTCCCATGATACGATAAGAGGAGTTGTTGGTGCATGTGACAATATTCCCTGTAGGGGCAGGCTCAAGTGAAGTAAAGAAACTACATTGCAAGGTAATATGTTTGGTTGCCCCACTATCAAAGTACCAAACATGTGAGTCTACTGTAGAAATACATTGTTCATGTGAAGATGGGTCATAACTGCAAACAATAGTAAATTCCCATTCTTCTTTTTTCACAAGGTTAGCATACTCTATTTTGGGTGTAGAGGCCTCTCCAACAACCATTCCAGCCTCTTTCTTCTTTGCCTCTTTTGGAGCCAGTTTTGGACAACTCTTTATGACACAATCATTTCCTTTATAGCATTTGCAAAACAATTTCTGTTTTTTTTTTTTCTCGTCTTTGTTATCCTTCTTTGATTCTATAGAATTAACAAAATTCTGATTACTAGTAGAAGATCGCCATTTACCTTTGCCCTTCTATCTAGCCAGGAAACTTGATCTCCAACATGCATAATGGACCTGTTCTACCTAGACTGATCTTCCTGCAACAGAATAGAGACTGACTCCTCAAATGTTAAGGCATTTGGATTGCCTTTCATCACCAATCAAAGAGTAGAAGAAAAACTCTTATATGAATTTGGAAGATCATTCAGAACAGTCTACACGTGAACTGTCATGCAAGAATTCATCAGTAGAAATCAACTACTCCTTCAAATCTTTCATCTTTGTCAAAAAACTATCCATGGAATCTCCTTCATTCATGTGCTCACTTTCCAACTGTTTTATGAGGTAAGCAACACAAGCCTCATTCCTTGCCTAGTTTAAAGTTACTAAGTATATCCCAAGCATCCTTTGTTGTTCTACAAGTGAGAATGTGAGGAATAATGGCATGTTTGATAGAAAAGGCTATCAATGCATGTGCCTGAGCATCTCTGCCATCTCAACAAAGTTTCTCTACAGTAGGTGGAGCAGGAACCATAGCACAAAGAGGAACATGAAGAATATCACCATCTTCAACACCATCTACATCACCTTCACTAATTGTATTTGCATGTGTAATAAGACATTTTTCAACACCTTGCACAATATTCCACATTCCTTTTGCAACCAATACATGACACATCATATAGGCCCATAATGGGTAATTGGTACCATCCAACTTATCCTCAATAGCCAACATACAGAATATGTCACTACTTTTAGCCATGGCCACTTACTAAAATACCCTGATGCAAAAAAAATGACTATATCTCAAAAATTTGAACAGAACTACCTTGTCTTGTTAAACCTGTAGCAAACTTTGAGGTGCTTATATTGGCAAACCAAAGCATCTATATATCTTTGGAACAAAAATATGAAATTTCTTGCACAAGGACTATGATAGTGCGTTCTGAGTATGCACACCAATTTTCGTGCGATTCTGAGATTGTAATTGGAGGGGTGTCGAAGATGCCCTAGATGAAGCGGTGACCTACTCAGATACCAATTGTTTGAATTTGAGATCTGCAAAAGCATGTGAATAGCACAAGGAAGAAGAAGAATCTTGGAGCGCAACACACAATACTGGATGTAGTACCAAGAGAATGTACAAAGATATATGACTTGTTAGTGTTATAGGCATATACATAAGCCGTGGGAAAATAACCTCGTAAAGAGGGAAAAAAGTCCCCAATGGTCCTAGTGTGTTCACACACATCACTACCTAAATATATCAATAGTTTGTTTTCTTGCAGATGAGAAAAGGCTATGCATTGCCTAGGTGTCAAGCATTTTCATGTGGTTAAGCACATCTTTAGCTACTTGAGTGGTACTTGACTAGTTTTGGATTGCTTTATCCTAAGGGGAGGTCATTACTACCAAATTTACATGCTTTTTTTTAGTAAAATTGGGCTAGGTGATACTTGTGTGTATCCACCAATGGTTTTTGCATCATGCTTGCTATCTCATGCATGTCTTGGTTGAGCAAGAAGCAGCCTACTATGGCCAGTTCTAGTTATTAAGTTGAGTATAGGTAAACCTTCATAATGATTTTTGTGTGTGTGTGGCTCAAATGCCTTTTTGTCGATTTGTTGTTTAATCTTATGTCACCACCATCTTTACTGACATTCAAGAGCACGTTGATAGTTGTGAGGAACCCTATGTTTCATGATCACACAAATTGCATGAAGGTGCACTAACATTATGTCAAGGAGAGACTCTCTACCAGAGAGATTAGTTTGGCTTATGCATCCACGCATGATAATGCGGCAAACCTTTTTGCAAAGATTTTGTCTTATTCCCTTTTGTCGATTGATTTCTTTTCACATTGCTTGGCACTTCCTTATACATGAGTGTTGCTATATTTAGGTAATGATGTGTGTGAACACTCTAGGACCACCGACACACTTTTTTTTCCTCTTTAGGAGGTTTTTTTCCCCTAGCTTGTATATACGCCTATTGCCCTAATGGGCTTGTACATAATACATTCTTCCTTGTGTTGTTTGTGTGCTTCTGTAGAATAACTCCAACAATTGGTATCAGAGCAGGTCGTCGCTTCATCTAGGGCATCATCGACACCTCTCCAGTTGCAGTCTCAAAATCACATGAAATTTGGTAAGCATACTCAGGGTGTTTTAGAGATGAAAGCTGCTTCACTTTGTGGTGTCGAAATCGTGATCTTGAGCACATTTCGACCTCCGAACACACTATTACAGTGCTTGTGCAGACTTTCATGCCAAAGGTACATACTAGTTTTGGTTCACCAATATAAGCATCTCGAAGTTTGCTACATGTTTAGTAGAATTCATCTGGGTAGGTCTATTCAACTTCTTGAGAAACAGTAAAGTTTTTGCATCAAGGTATTTTAGACGGCCATGGTGTTGGAAGCAGTCAGGGAACCGAAGGAGCCACAAGACAAAGAGGGTCGGAACGAAGAGATAGCACAAGCAGACACAGTAGCCAAAGAAGATCTGGCAAGTAGGCCATCTAAATTTTTCAGACATCAAGGAGTGGAGCACACAAGAAGAAAGAGCAAGTAGGGAGCTCAAAGATGTGTACGACAAACCAACAGAGAAAATCCCTACACAAATAGTGATTTTAATCACTAAAAACCATTGTAAATACCATTTCGTATTTTTGTAGCTCCATTTTGTGCAAGCCAAGGAGTCCTTGAGCTTGAGGAGCCTTAGAAGTACCTACATATCAATTTTCGTATTTTTTAGACTCCGTTTAAGCCCTCAAATTGGCCCTGGAACTTAATTTTTAACTAGGCGGGACACTAGGTCTGGACAGGACCAAAACCTAGTAAAAAACTATAAATAGAGCTAGAGAGCTCATTTTTGAGGTTAGATTGTAATTGAAATGAACTTGTAAGAGCTTTTTGAAAGTAATCTAACAACTCCATTGCTTCTCACTCTTTGTCTTGCCGTGTGTGCGCGTGTGCGTGTATGTGTGTGCATGCTTGTGTGCTTCTCACTCACGCACTTGTGCCTCCACTTGCTCGAGGTCTTCATACCATCCTCACGTCTTCCCGGATTGACATTAAAGGAGGTGCTACTCATCACTGAGCTACACCAAATTTTGGCACCGTTGCCAGGGATCGAGCTTTGAGGATGAGCGTGTGATGGTAAGACGTAGATTGGAGACGTTGGCGTTGTAGGTAATTTCTTTACTTTTCCTATTTTTCTCTTTCTTACCTTACCACCATCATCATCATCACCATCTTCCACCTCCATTTCCATCATCGCGAAAATTTCATTTTTTTTATCATATCACCTTCTCCACCTCATTTCCCTCATTTCACTTGTGAGAGAGAGCAAGAGAGCGAAATTGTGTGTGCTGTTTTTGCATGTTTCTTGAGCTGTCTTACAGGTACAGGCCGCATCATTGTCCCCAGCACTCTGCGCAGGTACGGAATTCTCGGTAACTGTCTGTGTGTCGCCGACCTCTATCAATCGCGACCGACAGAAAAAATGCTCAAATTGCCAAACAAAGTGCAAAACCATGATCTACAGGCCTAGAGCTTCCCAAAAATGTGCTTAGATTTTTGAAACTCCTCAGATTTTTGTCAATCGTGATTGCTCTGTCAATCGCGATCGACAAACCACGACGGACAGACCTGTCAATCGCGATCGACCAATCAATCGCGACTGACAGCCCACGACGGCTCTGTCAATCACGACCGATAGAGTCAACGACCGATTGACCACGACTGACGGATCATACGCGTGACACGTGTCAATCGCGATCGACCCATCAATCGCGACTGACAGAGTCAACGACTGTTTGACCACGACGGACAGACCCTCACGACCGACCTGTCAATCCCGATCGACCCATCAATCACGACTGACAGAGTCAACGACCCTTTGACCACGACTGATTGACTTTTCGAACCACCTGTCAATCGCGATCGACACATCAATCGCGATTGACAGCCACGACGGACCTATCAATCGCGATCGACACATCAATCGCGACTGATAGAACTTGCGAACGCGTTAGAAGGGCAAATTTGGCCAATTTTCTAGGGTAAAGAATAGGGGGCTAACTTGGCCAATTTGTGGGACAAACACTCGGGGTTAGCATTGCATGTTGAGGCCGCAACCCAAGTAATTCAAGAATTTCTGCCTGCTTGATTAAACTGTTTTGAACCCTGTTTTAATCCCTGAAGCCTGAACTGACATAACTTCCTCATACGAAATCCAATTGCTGTGATTCTTGTTTTGTTGGAAAGCTCGTGGGAATTACAACCAAAACTTCCACTGGTTATGTGAAAATTAAGATCAGGATTATTAGATAGGGTTTCTTGAAGCTAACCATACCCGAGGTAGGAAAACTGAGGGATCCTTGGGATTGTTTTTTATAAAGGGCAAGAGATAAGTTGGTCAGTAAGTCACATGCATGAAAGTGGTCTAGTCTGTCATTTGAATTTAAGTCTGGAGCTAATCTTAGGACTGATGCAGGTCTATTGAGAAGCAATTGAGCGCGTCCAAGCAAGGGCTTTGTGCAAGCTTGAGAATCAACTTCTCGAGCACTAAAGAGCAAGGATCAGCAAGAAAGGTCGGAATACTCTCAATTCCCCTTCGTCAATTCCTAGCTTAGGCTAAGAACGACTAGAGGTAGGAGTAAGTCAGGGCGACGATAGGCAATTATCAAGTTGAAGAATACCTAAACTTTCAAGTTCAAGCTAAGGACATAATCTTTGTACTATCAAGAACTTTAAAGGAAAAGAACTTAACGTGGAACGATCAACTTTAAGTGCGGAACTACACTCAAATATACCTTACGACGTGATATCAGACAAGAATTTTAACACGGGAATCAACTAAAAAGAATCAAGTAACTGATACAAAAGGACTCTGCAACGAGGTTGTACTTGGGCAAATTTGGGTTATTCAATTAAGCTTATGAACCTTAGATCAGGGCGACATCTAGGGAGAGATAGACAAAGCCTTAGGTCTTCAGAGGCTAGTGTCAACGCCACACTGCTAGGTCTTGGGCCCAGCGGTTGAGCCACCACTCATACTACCCTAGCTCTGAGACCAGTGAATCAGAGATGTCTCAAGGCATGGACAGACCTACGGGAAGTTCAGGAGTGCCATACTTGTACAGGGTAGAAGGCCCTTACAAAACGCAGTTGGAATACCTTAGGACCAATCGATTGGGTGCTAGCATCTATGAGGATGGTCTAGGAAGATCCGTGGTCCAGATTAAAAACCCTGACCAATCCATAGGATTAGAGCGCCCAGGTGTTAAGTTCGAAAACGGGGCGTACTTAGACAAGGAAGGGACAATACATGTAGTCACTAGTCATCCAGATAGGACTGATGAATTTGGGAATGAGATCCCAGGAACGGACTTAGGTGACCTAGAGCAAGGAAGCATGGTTGAAGAACCGAGGACCCCCCGAGGCAAATCTGTTCTCACTAGGATTATCACACCAGAGTGGATTCCCCAGGATAATAAGAGCATAGATTTGCTCCTCAATCGAGAAACTGACGAAGCCTTTTGGAGGTATAAATTTGATCGACCAATTGATATAGGAACAATCATGATCTATGAGTTTAAGGATCCTGATAGCCCAGGCAGAGTGACCTACTTAGATCACGCTTCGGAGAGGATCTTTGTGGTGACAGAAAATGATAGGCATGCTTACACTTGGAAAGGTGAAATTATTTTCCCCCAACCAAGATCAAATGTGTCCTATGGTCACCCTGGAGCGGGAACACCCCAAGCTCATGGAACTCAAAGAGACAGAAGTAGAGATAGGCCAGAAGTAAGCTTTGCTAACCCAGGGGGCAGAGAAAGAACGAGGATGGAAACAAATAGAGTGGAGTCTGAGGTACATAGAGCCCCAAGAAATCAAAGGAATATGGAAGACTTCCCTCTACCACCACCTAGAGAACACACCAGGATTTTGAGACCAACTCAGTTAGTCAAGTCCATGAAAAATTACTTTGATGGCACAGGAGACCCATAGATCATGTGGCAGAGTTTAGGCAAGTCTTGAGAGCAGAACAAGTGGAGGACCTATTCACACAATATAATGCCTTTGGTCTAACCCGTAGGAACACAGCCCTCACATGGTTCCAACCATTGAATGAGAGACAGTTCAGGAGCATAGACCAACTCCTAGAGGCTCTCATTATTGAATTCTCTAAGAGTGGCATAAGACATAATACCTCCTCACTGATTCACAGCTTCAAGCAAACCCCTCAAGAAACCGTGAGACTTGCAGGAAGAAGATTTAGGCAATACTTGGAGAGATGCCCTGTCCCTAAGCTACCCACACCAGCTAAGCAAGTGGCTCTATTCTTGGACGGACTGCTAAGTACCAAATTAAGATCATATGTGTACTTGAAGGACCCTAGGACCATAGAAGAGTGTGTATGCATGTGTATTGACATTGAGGATAACCTAGGGGAGGAGTTAGAGCTTTCCAAGATATACAAAGATTCAGATAGTGCCTCTAGCCTCTCTTCCACGCAATCCAGATCAATTGAGGAACTTGCAGAGAAGGTAGCTCAAAAACTAGGTGTTTCTAGCAAACAAATTCCGAGATTTGCCCCAGTTAAGTGGTGCTACACTTGTGGAGGTGATATGGCGAATGTCTGTCCCATTATGGCTCAACCCCAAGTTAATCCTAGTAGCCAATACTGCACCATAGAACGAAGGTACACCAATCACACCGCGCAAGATTGTCCCTACAATAAGCAAACCGTGAGACAGACGTACCCACAACCATATCCTCAACAAGGAAGATACCAAAACCAATATCCACCACAGCAGTATGCTAGGCCTCAACAAACCTACCAACCACAATATCAAGCCCAGCAAAGGCCTCAGCCTGTGTTAGCCCAACAACCTCCAGCTCCATCCAACGTGATCCCTGTAAAGTATGCCGCTGCAGAAGAAAACCTGAATAGAGCTATAGTCCCCGTAACACCATTGCTTTCAGAAAGTGATCCAAGTGACCATAGCTTTGATTCTACACATGTCGATAGTCCCCATGCTTACTACATGCAATCTCCTGAACATGGTGAGTCCTACTATAGTGAAGAGCCAAATGAACCCAGTTGGGAACCGGAGTACCCCAATGTAATGTATACAAACCCTAACTCAAGACCCCAACCTAGGCAGGTAAGACCTCCATTCCCAAGAGGACCGTGCTACAGATGTCAGGGAGATCACCTTATTCGTGATTGTCCCTTACCTCCACCTATGCAACCCCAGTCAGTAACAATTCAAGGCTTTTGCCAAGAGTGTGGAAAGGAGAATCTCTTACGAGACTGCCCTAAGAATCCTAATAATATGCGAAAAATCACTCCGATTAATGTTATTGGGTTAGTGGTCAATTCCACAGGAAGTGTCACTTCCACTGCACCAGTGCAGGTAATCACTAGAGCTCAAGCATTGCAGCAAAACCAAGGGGTAAGCCAGGAAAAGAGCCCAGACGCTAGCGATACTGAGAGCCAAAATAAGAAGAGAACAAGAGCTTGGAGAGATAGCCGTGAACGTATGAAAAGGCAATGGGCAAAGAAGATGAGTGAACTTGAGGAAAGTCTATGAGAAACCAAGGCCAAAATCATAGAGATCACATCTCAACCGCACTCTCACACATTCCCACCGCTACCATCCCCATCACCCTCCATCCCTCCACCCTCTAATACACCCCACGTAGCCCACCCACCACCCCAAGCAGGATCAGTATTAGCTGATCCCACTCCTGAAGACATAGACATGATGCTTAAAGCATATCAGGCCAGAATCCAAGAAGGGCCAAATGTCACGGATCATGACAAGTGCTACCCTAGAGCTGACCTAGAGATAGAAAGAACCAAGCTTTGCGCGAAAATGGTCACATTGGCTCAGACTATGTTTGAAGCCAGTCACCTTTTCAATTACTCGGGCTCAGCCAAGACGCAATTACACTTGGATGGACTTCTAGAGAAGTTAGAGGGCATAATTGCAAGATTTGCCAAGGAAGAAAAAAATCAAGAAAGAGATAAAGCAAGCAAAAACATGACCCATCCCCCATCGAAAGCTTATGTGCCCAATTCCACTGAACCAGACAACCCCCCCTCCCTAGAAAGAATAGAGAATCTAATGGCACAATCACAAAAGGAACTCGCCCCTCAACACCATGACAAGGCTAGTGAAAGAACAGGTCTTCCTACCCAGAAAGCCTATGTGCCTGAGGCCTACGTGCCTAACTCTACGGAGCCAGACACCTCTTCTTCTATGAATCAATACACACCAGAATTCTTGCGAGAGATTCAAGAAGAGAAATGGGCTAAAGAGAGTGAAGTTCCTCCTCCCATTGAACTGGTGGATGACACACACGATCAATTCCCACAAGACCTTCCTTCCATTTATGGAGAGCAGGAGAGTGCCCAATCTCAAGAAAGATTAGACTTCGAGTCTAATTCTTTACAAGAACTACCCCATTTCACAGGCCCATGGGAAGCAAAGTCCACCTGTATGAGAGCACCTACAGTCATGGTAAGAAACGAAGATTCAGTCATACCTAGGAACACAGAGGTAGTGAAGAACACCAAAGTGCAGTGCAATCTCACTTTGGAAGAGCTGCTTAAGGTTAGACCAGAAGTGTGGAAACATGTAGCCACTCAAGTGCCCGAGATAGCAAAACCTTGTTCCCAGGTAGGATCACATAGGACAGTGCCAGAGATACCCTTGGATAAGATAGGAGATATGTGTGAAGGTGAAGAAGGGAACACCTATCTTCCCATTACCTACCAGGAGTACACCACCAAGGCAATTTTGGACTCAGGTGCAGGAGTTGCAATTGCCACCACTTCCCTATGGAAGCGTTGGGGCAAGCCAGCACTCAGGCCAACGAGAATGAAATTGCAGATGGCCGATGGTCATATTGAGAGGCCCTTAGGATTGCTAGAAGGAATAACTCTCACCACCTGTGGTGTCGAGTTCAAGCATACCTTTGCCATATGTGATTTTAGCAAGAACCATGCCTATGAAATGATCTTGGGACGACCCTTTATGCGACAGTTGCAAGTGGTACAGGATTGGGGAACCAATTCTTTGTACCTGTAGTACTTAGGTGTTACGACCAAAGTCAATCTCAAGGATTACTCTCATAGAGATGTCCCTCCCATCCAATGGAACCCCATCCATAGAGCCAAAGATGATACGGAATCGGTGCATTCCCTAGGATCAGGATCCTCATGGATGCATGAAGACACTCACTTATGGATGTGTAAGGTAGCAGTAGAAGAAGAGAAGAGAGAAAAAGCCAGGGAGATAGGTGCAAAAGAAACCCATAGATCAATCCAAGACCTAGCCTATGCACCTGTAGTTTTTCCAGACGAAGAATTCGAACCTCACGGCTGGGCAGAAATTCTAGCAACCATGGATGTAGCCATCAATGAGGAACAATGGACACCTCACTGTGATGAGGATGGCTATGACATTTCAGTCTTCTCCATAGAGCCAATCATGGGAGAGGCAGTTCTAGAAGAATGCGAACCTAGCCCTGATGCATTTGAGGATGCAAGTGACTCCGATCTAGAGTCAATCATTATGGACCCACCTTTTGCATCAGATGAAGAATACTTCCATGAAGTAGAATTTCAACCCCAGAGGCATGGAGAGCTTACAAATGATGTAAGATTAGCCACACATGTGACCCCGAAGGAAGAAGGAAAGAAACGAAAGAAGAGAGAAGTCTCACCAGAAGAGGAAGAATCTTTGTTTGAGGTCCCAGAAAATTTTAAGAAGTATGAGATAGACGACAGGAGAGTCATGATAAGAATGCCTAAACGAGAGGCACAATCAGGAGAGGCCTATGATAACAAAGAAACCACCAAGAAAATAGTAGTGGCCCTAGAAGAAGGAGAGGAGAGATGCACGTACATAGGCCATGACCTAACAGAGGAAGAAGAGCATGCGTTAATAGCCTTGCTAAGAGAATACAGAGATGTATTCGCTTGGAGTTACAAGGATTTGAAAGGTGTTGACCCTGACATATGCTCACACACTATCCCCATGACCTCAGATGCTAAACCCTCTAAGCAAAAGCCCTATACATATAACAATAATTACGCTGCCAAGATTAAAGAGGAGATAGATAGACTGGTTGAAGCTGGATTTATCTATGAAATTGAGCACACTGAGTGGGTATCCCCCATCGTAGTGGTGCCCAAGAAGAATGGCAAGCTGCGTGTATGCATTAACTTGAAGAAGGTCAATGCAGCCACAATTCGAGATAACTATCCGCTTCCCATCACAGAACATCTCTTAGAAAGAGTAGCAGGCAAGGAAGTGTACAACTTCCTCGATGGATTTTCGGGCTACAATCAAGTAGCCATAGCTCTAGAAGATCAGCATAAGACAGCTTTTGCCACTGAGTGGGGTATATTTGCCTTTCGTGTAATGCCATTTGGGCTTACCAATGCACCAGCTACCTTCCAGAGACTAATGTGCCATGTATTTAAGGAGTTCCTGAGGAAGAATTTAGAAGTCTATGTTGATGACCTTTGTGCTCATTCCAACATCAGACAAACCCATATTCCTGAACTGAGACAAATCTTTGACAAATGTAGAGAATATCAAGTGTGCCTAAACCCAGAAAAGTGCGTTTTCATGGTCAGGCAAGGCAAGATTCTAGGGCACATAGTGTCAAAGAATGGCATATCTACTGACGAAGAGAAAGTGAGAGCCATAGCAGAGCTACCTAGGCCAAGGAATGTCAAGGAAGTACAAGCTTTCATGGGACATTGTGGTTACTACCACCGGTTCATTCACATGTATGTTGTCATTGCAAAGCCCATGTATGGACTTCTGACAAACTTTGAGTGGATTGAGGAATGTGAGAATTCCTTCAATGAGCTTAAACGGCGATTATGTTCAGCACCAATCTTAACCACACCGGATTGGAATAAGCCTTTCCATGTTCATGTGGATGCATCCAATTATGCCATTGGATGTGTGCTTGCACAACCTACTGGTGAAGGTAATATGGATCTTCCAATTGCCTATGCTAGTCGACAATTGAATGCAGCTGAACAAAATTATACCACTACTGAGAGAGAAGGCTTAGGCATGATATATGCAGTTAAGAAATTTAGACACTATTTGCTTGCAAATAAGTTTAAATTTTTTACTGATCATCAGGCATTGCTATACCTCGTAAACAAGCCATGCAATACAGGAAGATTAGTAAGATGGTTTCTCTTGCTAATGGAATATGATTTTGAGGTTGTGGTAAGGAAAGGGAAGACTCATTTGAGAGCAGATCACCTTTCTAGGCTCACATCGGGAGAAGCCCCACAAGGAGTATCAGATGATCTTCCTGATGCTTACTTGTTTAATTTGGAAGTAATACCTCAGTGGGCTAAGCCATTAGTGCCAGTATTGACATACGGACCTAACCATCCAGTAATAAACACGCAGGATAGGGAGGTAGTAAAAGCCCAAAAGTATCACATCATGGCAGGAAGTATGTACAAGCACACAGATCAAGGAATCTTGGCTTGTTGTGTAGAAGAGGACGAGTACACTAAATGGTTGCATTTAGCACATGTAGGTGCATTAGAGCAACACTACTCAAAGCAACGAACCTTACAGACACTAAGGAGACTAGGAGTACATTGGCCAACTATGCAAGCTGATGTCCAAAAGTTGTGCAAGGAATGCCCAATCTGCTGCACTAAACCACCTGTGGAACATGCCACTCTTTATCAAGTGTCCATAGTGCCGGATTGGAGTGAACCACTAGTATCTTTTCTGAGGACGGAAACATTCCCTCCAGACATGACTCTGGCTAGGAAAAGGAGTTTAGAACAAGAAGCCCAGGATTACTCACTTATTGGTGATAATCTATACAAACGTGGTAAAGACGATTACCTGAGACTATGTGTCCATGAGAGTGAATATCTCAAGATCTTGGACACTACTCACCAAAGTGTAGCAGGAGGACACTTTGGACCAGATCGGGTGATCAAGGCGATACTATTTGCGGGCTTCTGGTGGCTGACCCTTCACATGGATGCACATACCTATGTGAAACGCTGTGATGTCTGTCAGAGAACTCAATATCCTATACGTAAAGATGAGATGCCACTGAAACCTATGATGGGTGGACGTGCATTCTCTAAGTGGGGAATAGACTTCGTAGGTCCTATTAATCCCCCAGCTAAGGGTTCCCATGCAGAATATATCATTGTTGCGACAGACTATCTAACAAAGTGGGAAGAGGTAAAAGCCACAACGAAGAACGATGCTCAAACAATAGCTAAGTTTTTATTTGAGAATGTGTTCACTAGATACGGGCTACCTATAGAGCTAGTTAGTGATAGAGGCACTCACTTCTTGAATGAAGTTATTGAAAACCTGCTCCAAGAATTCTTGGTAGTGCATAAGAAGTCTGCCCCCTATCACCCTCAAGCAAATGGCCAGGCTGAGAGCACCAACAAGATCTTATGCAATGTACTGACGAAATTAGTGAACAATAAACGCTCTTATTGGGATAAACAGCTACACCATGCTGTTTGGGCATACCGAGTCGCCTACAAAACGGTACTCCAAGCCACCCCCTTTCAGATGGTATTTGGCCAAAATGCAGTGCTACCGTTGGACTTCCTAATACCTACACTGAAAGTAGCACAAGAGCATGAATGGACGGGTCATGAACTCTCCTCAAGACTTTTTGACCTTGAACGATTAGGAGAAACAAGACTGAGGGCGGCTGCAGGGATATATGCAGCTAAGAAACGACAGAAGGCATACTTTGATGCCCACGTTAAGGATAAAGGTTTGAAGGCAGGCGACTTAGTTTTAGTCTACACATTGAAGCAACATGCGAGAAAACTGGAGAAGAGAGGCTATGGACCCATGATCATTCTCAACAAGTGGAGCAGTGCAGCTAGCCACATTAAAAGGCGATGTTCTTCCAAGTTACATTAGTGGATGCAGAGTCAAGTTGTATCAGGAACCTCTCACAGAGGAAATGCTAAGTCAACTCAACCCTGCTAAGAAACGCAAAGAAGAAGAAAGCGAATTCAAGAAGAAGCTCAAGCAGAAGCCCTAGAGCGCATATGGAGAATGAAATTAAGAAGACAAGGTAGAGAGCAACCTAGGCCAGAGGCCGACGCAGACCAAGGATATCACATGGCTATGTGTGACGTTTCACGTATCAGCTCTCATAGGATAATTGATCGACGTCCTTTTATAACCTTAGATATAGGACAAGGAAAAAGTGCAAGGACTGTAAGAGCCTTGATTGACTCAGGTGAAGCCACTAGTGCTGTTCAATTGTCTTACTGTCAAGAGTTGAAATTAACTGTCAATCCTATAGAAGCATATCTCATAGGATTGGGAGGTGTGGAAACCCCTTGCCTGGGCGAGGTGGATCTTCCCATCTCCATTCAAGACGAAGTATTGACAGTCAGAGTACTAGTGTGTCAAGATGAGGACCTCACTGAACCTCTTGTCTTGGGTCAAGACTGGATCTATGACCAAGCAGTCAACTTAAACCTAAGAAGTGGACTTCTTTAGGTATGGGTGAATCAGAGTAGAGTTACCATTGAGTTAGGTAATGGAGCACTCCAGGAACTAGGAAAGGCACAGACTCCTGGTCCTTCCAGGGGTACATATGAAGTTGACCATTCTGTTCTTGTCCAAAGCTATGTGATGCAGAGGAATGGAGATCTCAATAGAAAAGTCAAGGCATTGGTGGAACTCCCTTCTTTTCCAAAGGCCAGAAGGAGGCAGCAACTAAGGGCAAATCAATTACTGAAGACTATCTATGCGGGAGACCAAAAGAACGCGCGAAGCCGAACAACTCAACCAGTGAAACAAATGTGGGTACGAAAAGATGAGCCGCCAACTATAGCCAAGTCGCGACAACTGTCTCAACCACTTATTAGTAATCAATGACATGATACTAATAAGACGACTTCTAAAACCTCTGTTGAGAAAGTGAAATCTATCTGGGTGCCCAGGAAGTCGATGAAGGCTGACCCACAACCAAGACAAATTTGGGTGCCTAAGGCTTGCTTGCGGGCTCAATTAGTCCCACACAATTCACATCATACACGACAGGGTCCACTCACTCAAGCAGCCGCCACCCACTCTTGTCTGATACACTCGAACACACTGCCGCCTAGAAGCACGCACAGATTCACTCGTAAATGGGTCCCAAAGACACAACAACCCCCAGCGGAATTACTCATGCAACCCTCCCGAGTCTCCACAAAACCAAGACCAAAAGCCATCCATGGTGTTTGGCAACCTAAGACTTGTAATAAACCCCCCGACCCCAATTTGTGAATTCATCTCCACTTACTAACTGCATTAGTCAGACACTGCATCTTTCCATCTAGCTCCTAGGACTATCCAGGCATTAACTACACACACTGTCATCGTGCACTCACTGACCACTAACCCATTACTCACCTCACGATAATATTGTAACGGGGGCAAAACGTGTTCTATCTTGTCCATTACAATATTAACGCATGCTCTATATTCTCGACAGAACCAGTAGCAAGCAATAACTATGGCAGAAGCTGGAGGCACCAGTTCCCAGGCAGGGTCCAGTGCATAGATTGTGGACATTGAAACTATTCTTCTGGAACCGCCACTCACCGAAAGGCCTCAAGAACTTCAAGCGGTGCATGTCCTTCCTATCCAGGACCCTCCTCAGGGGCACACTTCTCAAGTGGGGAAACATGCTCATTGGTTCAGTGATGTAGCAGGGCCATTGGGTGACGGCACCTACTTCTGGGAAGCAGAAATTGAATTTAATGGCAAATGGGGACGCTACCACTTTTTCGCTCGGGAATTCGAGAACTATCAGAATGCAGAGGTAATGCGATCAGTTTGGACCAAGGCAGGCCTGGATAGATATTTCAGAGCACACTTGTCTAAACCTGATTTTCTACGCTGCTCCTATTTCATAAGTACCACAACTCCTAGCAGGGTCAAGGGAGGCGATAGTACTTTTGTACTACCATCATTGTTGCTAGGACACGAACTCAAGAGATTCAAACTAACCCTCAACCTGGTACGGGAGGCATTGAACATGCAAGGTATGCACATTCCCATCGAGAAAGAAACAATGGTTCCGGGTAGGATGAAGCATAAGGAGCTCAATAAATTGAAGGACATGGTGGCAATGACGCCTACCATTGCTCTCCACTTACGAACTGTTATGCAACATTTTGCGTTTCCCGCACAGGAACGATTCACTATGCCCCCTAAGAAAATTTGGTTCAGCTTATACTTGGTAGAAACAGAGAACCTCACCCTCAACATACCGCAGTAGGTCATCGATCAGATACACCTAGCCCATCAGCGCTCGAATAAGAAGCAGAAAAATGTACTTCATGGTTGTTGTGCCCTAACAAGAATAATTTACAGGTGCCTAGCATATGACGTGCCCATTCAAAGAGCACTAGTGTGGTCCAGGGCCCAAGAATTCCAAAGGCGACTATCAACAGCGGGTCCTCCATCGAAGAAGATGAGAGGGGGCGTCCAATTACCATGTGCTCAACCAAGGGGAGCCACTACCACACCTGAGGTGACTCCTCCTCAAACTAGGCGTGTTCGGCCATTCACCATTCGTCTTCCCAGACTAAGTACAGAAGGACCCAACTTGGTGTTTCCCCCCATTCCATCAGATTTGGAATTTCCACAGGGATTTACGCTCAATGACCTCACGGATGAAGAAGTTGCTAGACTGATCTACGAATCTAATCTTGAAACAGAAGCAGACCAAACCCAGGAACCACACCCCACCACAACAACACCAGTCCCGACACAACCAGTCGTCGTAGAAGTCGAAGGAGATGAACAAGAGGCAGGAGGAGAAGAAGAAGAAGCCGGCGAAGAACAATATCAAGAATATGATGAACTCTCAGAGCTAGCAAGTGCCCCAGCATATTCGGCACAAATAAAAAGATTGTACCAAACCATGAAGCGAGTTTAGGAACAACACAAAATGTCACTGGAATCAGGCAAGGTGCTCATGAGCCAACTATTGGCCGAGGAAGGTGTGGACGATATGTTTATCGAAGCCATGAACCTACACGCAGAGGCATTCGGCTTGGATGAGGCCATACATGAGGCCATGACATACATTAATCGATTTGAGAAACGTGTGCCTGCCCGCCCTAGGCGATCTGGAAAACAAATACACATCAATGTATCAGAACCGGAAGTCAATACGCAAACAGAAGAACATCAGGAGGAACCACTCTCACCACCCACCTCACCTCTCGCTACACAATTCACCTCACCAACCGGCACGACCACGCCCTTTTCTACCACTACCACAGTTGTCATGGGAATTCCTCTCTCTCCTGGTATCCAATTTGGAGGAGTTTCCATGCCCACCTTCACGACACTCTTCACAAATATCACTTCCACCCCACCCACTGTCCCCATCTTTACAGTCACACACACATTTGACACAATGGAAACATCACCCGCCACAGTACCACCCCCACCCCCCACACAACCTCAATCTCCCATACCCCCTCCACCAACTTCACCACTCGATTCCACAGCATTCACAACTCCCTTCCCCACCCCCATTCCCCCTGCATCTTCATCTTTACCTGCATCTTTTAATGTAAATAGTATATTCCTGTCATTACATCAGTGTGTATATCAACTTCAGCGTGAGTACAGGGATCTCGAAGGCCGCCATCAATAGTTGACAACGAATCATCAGAACCTACAGAGGCAACTTACAACGCTAGCAAAAGAAAATGCGGAACTCAACCAGCGCTATACAACTCTCGAGCAAGCCCATCAAACACTCCTGGAGACACCCCAACCATCAGCAGAACCCGGTGTCAAAAAACTCGAAGCCTTGCTGGAGGTGTACCAATCAGATAACCTGAGAGTCCGGCATAATTTAACTCTACTTCGCAAGCATATGGCTACAGCACTTGAAGAAAATAAACGGTTGCAGAAACAAAATGAAGAAAATCTGGAAGCAGCCATGGAAGGTTCCCCCCATGAGATCGATCCAGAACAGTTCAAAGCGGTTCCCACAGAAACAATGAAAACCATCTTGGAAAGTTATGCAGATTTATTAGACGCACATGATGATTTGGAAAGGGAACGAGATGAGCTACGTAGCCAGCTCAGGGAAAAGGAGGCTCCAACCAAGGTAATAGAAACGGCCTCGACTTCAGAGGAAGTAAAGGCATTGACAGAGCAGGTGGCTGAACTCCAGAAAAAGTTACTAGAATATGATAGGCAGCCCTCCCCAGTTGTAGAACCCGAACCGGAGGATTTAGTACCCATTGAGGTGGATGAAACATATGAGGAACCATACGTTCCTATGCCAATGCCAGGTGGTGCACAGACCTCAGAAGGACTGGACACATTAGAAGTTGAAGTACCTGAATGGCTCCAAACACTCGAGAAGACAGCAACAACCCATGAAGATAGAGTGGCCATTCAAATCCAATCTATGGCAAAGTTAGAAGACACCATCATTAAGTCTGAATACTTTCGAAGCATGTCTCATCATAGATGGATCGGCACCAACGATGATCAATATGTTCCATATTGTGTGCTCCTTGCGGATTACAATGTAGAGATTCAACGCAGTTGTGGCAAACCTCCAACTTTTGCCACACAATTTGGGCCAGAGGATATCCCAGCAAGTGCAAAGAAAGGCTCCATTTATCAACCAACCTGGAGAATCCATCTTCTTGAAACCTACCCGGAAATGGTTCGTACCTAGACTAACATGCCCCTTTTTATTAAATACAATCCTTGTTATGTTCCAGTATTCTGTCGGCGCACTTGACCAGAGTTTACCATTGCTGTCAAGAACGTCAAGGGTTGCGCGAAGTGGTTAAATTATGTTTATCTAGCACCGCCACAAGGCCCTCCCACTGTAAATTACATGATTTCTACCATCAGACACTGGAGCACTCGACTACGGAATACCCCCGATGTGATGGCACAAATGTGTATGAAAATCTTTGAACTAATGCTAATCACCTTCAGGACGTTCAAGAATATTAAAGACCCCCACTTCTCAGGTGTCGGATTTCTTACAGGAAATCAAGATCTGGTATACGACATGAGCACAACCCCATCCATAGAGGTAATATATGCTTGGCACGCCAGAATAAAGTACCTCCCAGCTTGTTTTAAACAGACATTCGAGGAGATGTTCATAACGGGATTTTGGGAATATCACTCAGAAATATTTGTACCCAGGCCCTCACATCTCCTCCACTTATTCGCTGTGGAGAGAACCATCTATTCAGAACAACTGCGGGTGCCACATCCAGACGTACCAGGACCAGTGAATTGGGATGCATTATTAACAGATCTAGCACGGGGGCTCAGATTAGAAGAACATCACCTCGCTTTCGACGTTGTCCAATATTATGTTCAACGAGCATCTAGACAAGGGTCTGTCAGTGGCGACAGATGCGAGAGTGGGGGGGGTGTTGGCAGCAGTCAGGGAACCGAAGGAGCCACAAGACAAAGAGGGTCGGAACGAAGAGATAGCACAAGTAGACACAGTAGCCAAAGAAGATCTGGCAAGTAGGCCATCTAAATTTTTCAGAAATCAAGGAGTGGAGCACACAAGAAGAAAGAGCAAGTAGGGAGCTCAAAGATGTGTACGACAAACCAACAGAGAAAATCCCTACACAAATAGTGATTTTAATCACTAAAAACCATTGTAAATACCATTTCGTATTTTTGTAGCTCCATTTTGTGCAAGCCAAGGAGTCCTTGAGCTTGAGGAGCCTTAGAAGTACCTACATATCAATTTTCGTATTTTTTAGACTCCGTTTAAGCCCTCAAATTGGCCCTGGAACCTAATTTTTAACTAGGCCGGACACTAGGTCTGGACAGGGCCAAAACCTAGTCAAAAACTATAAATAGAGCTAGAGAGCTCATTTTTGAGGTTAGATTGTAATTGAAATGAACTTGTAAGAGCTTTTTGAAAGTAATCTAACAACTCCATTGCTTCTCACTCTTTGTCTTGCCATGTGTGCGCGTGTGCATGTATGTGTGTGCATGCTTGTGTGCTTCTCACTCACGCACTTGTGCCTCCACTTGCTCGAGGTCTTCATACCATCCTCACGTCTTCCCGGATTGACATTAAAGGAGGTGCTACTCATCACTGAGCTACACCACATGGCTAAAAGCAATGATGTATTTCGTATGTTGGTTGTTGAGGATAAGTTGGATGGTACCAACTACCCATTATGGGCTTATATGATGCAACATGTATTGGTTGCAAAAGTACTGTGGAACATTGTGCAGGGTGTTGAAAAACATCCTATCACACCTGCAATTGTTACAACTACAGGTATTGAAGCTAATGCAGATGGTGTCAAAGATGGTGATATTCTACAGATTCTTATTCTTTCTTTTATTTCTATTGCACTTACTATAGAGAAAATTTGTTGTGATGGCAGAGATGCTCAAGCACATGCATTGTTAGCTTTGTCTGTCAAACATGCCATTATTCCTCACATTCGCTCTTGCAAAACACTTGGAGAGTGAGCACATGAATGAAGGTGATTTTATGGACAGTTTTTTGACAAAGATCAAGGATTTGAAGGAACAATTGATTTCTGCAGATGAAGTCCTTCTTGACAGTTCACTTGTGCAGACTCTTCTGAACGGTCATCCTAACTCATATCAGAGTTTTGCTTCTAATCTTTGTTTGATGATGAAAGGCAATCCAAAAGCCTTAACATTTGAAGAGTTAGATTCTGTTTTGTTGCAGGAAGACCAATCTAAGCAGAATTGGTCTATTATGCATGTTGTAGATCAAGCTTTCCTTGCTAGGCAAAAGGGCAAAAGTAAATGGAGCTCTTCTACTAGAAAGTAGAAATCTGCAAATGCTTCACTCGAAGAAGGAAGACAAAGATGAGAAGAAATCAGAAAAGCAAAAATTGTTTTGCAAAAATTGTAAAGCAAATGATCATGTCATTAAGAGTTGTCCAAAACTGGCTGCTAAAGAAGCAAAGAAGAAAGAGCCCACAATGGTTGTTGCAGAGGCCTCTATACCAAAAATAAAGTCTGCTAATCTTGTGCACGATGAAGAATGGGCATTTACTTCTCTTTGCACTTTTGACCCATCTTCTGATGAGTAATACATGTCTACAGTAGACTCGGATGCTTGGTACCAAACATATAACCTCGCAGCACAGTTTCTTCTCTTCACTCGATCCTTCCCCTACAGGGAATACTGTTACATGCACCAACAATTCCTCTTATCCTGTTATGGGAGTTGGTAAGATCATTTTGACTACTACTGATGGTACTTATTTCACTTTGTCAGATGCTTTATTTGTGCCAGGGATCAAGAAAAATATGCTATCAGTTTCTCCATAAGCCAAGATAAGCTTGGTTGTGAAATTTGTTGATGAAAGATGTACAATTCATGGTCTGTCAAATGGCGATGCCATTATTGCTTCTTGCATGTTATGTCATAGGCTATATAAGCTCGTAGACTATAAAAGATCTCTAAATGATTCGGCATGTGTAGTACATGATTCTTAGGCTATGTCAGATGCAAAGCTTTGGCATGCACGCTTTGGTCATCGAAATTTTCTAGTTTGCTATGCCTACAAAAATCTGAAATGGTGTCCTCTTTGCCCAAACTTCACGCACCCCGAAAACATGTTTGTGAAGGTTGTATTTTGGGCAAAATGTAGCATTCCTCCTTTCCAAAAGATGGTTCAGTTCGGGCTACTCAAAAATTGTAGCTTGTACATAGTGATGTTTGTGGTCCTATGTAGACACCTTCTTTTAGGAACTATCTTTACTTTGTGACTTTCATCGATGATTTTTCCAGGCATGCATGGGTATATCCATTGAAGGCAAAGTTCTAAGTGTTTATGTGCTTCAAAAAAATTTTGGTTTTGGTTGAAAATATGTCAGCATGTAAAATGGGCACCCTCTCTTTTGATCAAGGGGGGGAATATATGTCTTCTGACTTTAATGCATTTCTGGCTGAATGTGGGATAAAACATTAGTGTATAGTGTCATATACACCTCAACAGAATGGAGTTGTTGAACGAAAGAGCAGGTCACTCATGGAGATGGTGAGGTGTATGGTCAAGAGTCAGGCTTTACCACATAGTTTTTGGCTTGAGGCTATTATGTGTGCAGCATATGTACTTAACAGGTGTCCCACTAAAGCACTGCAGTCTATCACTCCATATGAGGCTTGGCATGGTTACAAGCCATCTGTTGCTCATCTGCATGTTTTTGGTTGTCTGACATATGCATTAGTGCCTAAACAATATCGTAAAAAAATGGAGGATAAAGTAGTAAAATATATTTTTGTTGGGTACATTTCTGAAAGTAAAGGCTATCGTTTCTATCATCCATAGACTAAATGCATTTTGGTTAGCAGTGATGTTTTGTTTGTGGAAGATGATATTCAACCATTGCTTTCATGTACTAAGGAGACATCTGTTAGCTCCAAAAACATGTATGATACTTTGCTGACTCTTTTTACAGGTGGACAGTCTAATGCGGGTCCTAATGAGGCAACTTCTCAACCTTTGCAGGTTTCATGTGATGATGCAGATCATTCCATTTTTTATGCAGATTTACATGATGCACTTGTTGATGAGAGAGCTGATATTAAGCAGGCAAAAACTATGCCAAAATGGATGGTGGAGACTTTGTGTGACAACAAATAGATGCACCTCTATCATATCGTACTCGATCAGGATCTCATAGTGCATCTTTTGCATCAGATTACTATGCTATGGCTGCCTCTAATCTCTGTGATGAGACTCAACCTGTTTTGTTTGATGAAGCACAAAATTATGAACATTGGATGGTTGCAATGCAATGTGAATAAGATGTTATAATGAAAAATGGTATTTGGTCTTTATGTGACTTGCCTCTTGGAAAGAAGGCCATTGGCAATAAGTGGGTATACAAGCTGAAGTGTAAACCTGATGGAATAGTTGACATGTATAAGGCTAGGCTTGTTGCAAATGGTTATGCATAGGAAAGAGGCATTGATTTTGATGAAACCTTTGCTCGTACGTGTCGAATGACTATTGTTTGTAGCATCTATGCACTTGTAGCTCATCATGGTTGGAATGTACATCAGTTGGACATTAAAACAGCATTTCTGAATGGTGACTTGCAAGAAGAAGCGTATGTTTTTCAAACACGTGGCTTTGTGCAGAAAGGGCATGAAAACCAGGTGTGCAAGTTAAAGAAGGCATTATATGGTTTAAAGCAAGCACCATGTGCTTGGTATGAAAAGATACATGCCTATCTCATTGCACATGGTTTTGAGAACAATCCAACTGAAAGCACCTTATATGTTAAGCGTGCTAATGATGTGCTTTTGATCATTGTGGTGTATGTTGATGACATGCTCATCACTCGTCCTCTTGACACACATATTATTGATTTTAAGGCTGATTTTCATGCCTCATTTGAGATGTCTGATTTGGAGCATTTGCATCACAGTTTGGGCATTTAGTTTAGGCAAGTTGATGGTGGAATGGCTTTGTGTCAAACGAAATATATTGACACATTATTATATCATTTTGGCCTTGAAGGTTGTAATCCTATTGCCATTCCTATGGAGACAGGTTTACGATTGAGTCTTCATGATGTTAGAGATGCATTTGATGTTGTTCTCTATCAGCAGGCTGTTGGATGCTTGATTTACTCATGCATTACTCGGCCAGATATTCAGTTTTTTATCTCACATATGAGCAGGTTTATGCATTGCCCAAGTGTCAAGCATTGATAGGCAGTTAAGTGCATATTTCGCTACTTGAGTGGTACCCGGCTACTTGGATTGTTTTATCCCAAGGGGGGGATCACTATCGCCAGATTTGCATGCTTTTTTTTATAGTGATTCGGATGGTTGCTATGACACTCGTGTGTCAACTAGTGGCTTTTGCTTCATGCTTGGTAGCTCATCTATATATTGGTTGAGCAAGAAGTAGCCTACTATGGCCACTTCCAGTTGTGAGTCTGAGTATAGGGTAGCTTTCACAACGATTGTTGAGTGTGTGTGGCTTAGATGCCTTATGGCTGATTTGGGTGTTGGTCAGTCTTCTGCCACCACCATCTTCACTGAGAGTCAGAGCGCATTGGCAGTTGCAAGGAACCCTGTGTTCCATGCTAGCACTAAGCACATTGAGGTGCATTATCATTATTTCAAGGGGAGGTTCTTTGTTGGGGAGATCATCTTGGCATATGTGCCCACGCAGGAGAACATTGCAGACCTTTTTATGAAGGCTCTACCTAGGGAGAAGTTTGAAGCTTTCTGCAAAGCTTTGGGCTTACTTCCTTTTGTGGATTGATTTCATATAGCTTGGCACTTCCTTATACATGAGTGCCAGCTCCTTGTTCATCGCATCACTCCCATGGAGGATTTGTTGATATATTTAGGTAGTGATGTGTGTGAACACTCTAGGACCGTCAAGGAACTTTTTTCCTTCTTTAGGAGGTTTTTTTCCCCCGGCTTGTATATATGTCTATTGCCCTAAAAAGCTACTTATCTTTGTACATTCTAGTGGTAATACATTCAGTATTGTGTGTTTTTCTCCAAGCTTCTTCTTCTTCCTTGTGTTGTTCGCGTGCTTCCGCAGACGTCTAGCTCCAACAATGAGTGCCAACTCCTTGTTCACTTCATCACTAATAGGGGGTATTTGTTGATCTATTTTGGTAGTGATGTGTGTGAACACACTTAGGACCACTAAGGCACTTTTTCTCCCTCTGTCGAACGGTTTTTCCCTCAACTTGTATATATGCATATAACCCTAATGGATCACTTATCTTTGTATATTCACTTGATAATACATTTTAACTATTGTGTTGGTCTCCAAGCTTCTTCTTCTTCCTTGTGTTGTCTGTATGTTTTTTCAATGCTCAAACTCCATATGTATCCAAATCATGAGCTAGAATGCACCAAGAATGCATATATCATATAAAAACTTACCATCACACTCCGCATGTAAATTCGATGAACTAAAATCAAGTGGGAGCAACCTCCACATTATAAGTCTCAAGATGATACAGACGATAGCCTTTACTTTCAGAACTGTACCCAACAAAAATACATTTTACTGCTTTATCATCCAATTTTCTGCGATGTTGTTCAGGCACTAATGCATATGCCAAACAACCAAAACCACGCAGATGAGCAACAACTCGCTTGTGATATGCCAAGCCTCATATGGAGTGATAGACTGAAGCGCTTTAGTGGGACACCTGTTCAGTACATATGCTACACACATGACGGCCTCAAGCATGAAACTATGTGGTAAAGCCTGACTCTTGACCATACACCTCGCCATCTCCATGAGTGATCTGTTCTTTCGTTCAGCAACTCCATTCTGTTGAGGTGTATACGGCATTGTACAGTGGTATTTTATCCCACGTTCAGCCAGAAACACATTAAAATCGAAAGACATATATCCCCCCCCTTGATCAGAACGGAGGGTGCCCATTTTACATGCTGACAGATTTTTAGCCAAAACCAAAAACTGTTTGAAGCACATGAACACTTCGGACTTTGCCTTCAATGGATAGCCCATGGATGCCTGGAAAAATCATCGATGAAAGTCACGAAGTAAAGATAATTCCCAAAAGAAGGTGTCTGCATAGGACCATGGACATCACTATATACAAGTTGCAATTTCTGAGTAGCCCGAATTGAACCATCTTTTGGAAAGGACGAACGCTGCATTTTGCCCAAAATATAGCCTTTACAAACATGTTTTCCAGGTGCCTCAAGTTTGGGCAAAGAGGACACCATTTCAAATTTTTGCAGGTGTAGCAAACTAGCAAAATTCAGATGACCAAAGTGTGCATGCCAAAGCTTTGCATCTGACATAGCCTGAGAATCATTTATTGCACATGCCAAATCCTTTACAAATCTCTCATAGTCTAGGAGCTTATACAGCCCACGACATAAAATGCCAGAAGCAATAATCACATTGCCATTTGACAGATCATGAATTGTACACCTATCATCAACGAATTTCACAACCAAGCCAATCTTGGCTAATCCAAAAACTGATAACAGGTTCTTCTTGATCCCTGGCACAAATAAAGCATCTGACAAAGTGAAAGAACTACCATCAGCAGTAGTCAAAATGATCTTACCAACTCCCATAACAGAATAAGAGGAGTTGTTGGCTCATGTAACAGTATTCCCTGTAGGGGCAAGCTCGAGTGAAGAGAAGAAATCGCGCTACGAGGTAATATGTTTGGTTGCCCCACTCTCAAAATACCAAACATCTGAGTCTACTACAGACATGCACTGCTCATGGGAAGATGGGTCAAAACTACAAACAGTAGTAAACACCCATTCTTCTTCCTGCACAAGATTAGCAGACTCTGTTTTTGGTGTAGAGGCCTCTGCAACAACCATTCTAACCTCTTTCTTCTTTGCCTCTTTAGCAGCGAGTTTTGGACAGTTCTCTATGATATGATCATTCCCTTTACAATACTTACAAAATAGTTTCCGATTTTTTTATTTCTTCTCATCTTTATCTTCCTTCTTCGAATGTGCAGAATTAGCAGATTTCTGCTTACTAGTTGAAGAGCTCCATTTTCCTTTGCCCTTCTGACTAGCCAGGAAAGCTTGATCTTCAACTCGCATAATGGACCTGTTCTACCTATACTGATCTTCCTGCAACCCAACAGAGACTAACTCCTCAAACGATAAGGCATTTGGATTGCCTTTCATCATTAACCGAAGAGTAGAAGCAAAACTCTGATATGAATCAGGAAGACCATTCAGAACAGTTTGCACAAGTGAGCTATCTAGTATAACCTCATCAGCACAAATCAAATGTTCCTTCAAGTTTTTGATCTTCGTTAGGAAACTATCCATAGAACCACCTTCATTCATGTGCTCACTCTCCAACTATTTTTAGAGGTAAGCAACACGAGCCTCATTCCTAGCTTGGTACAATGTGGTAAGTGCATCCCAAGCATCCTTAGCTATTCTACAAGAGCGAATGTGAGGAATAATGGCACGTTTGACAGACAAAGCTATCAATGCATGTGCCTAGGCATCTCTGCCATCCCAACGAATCTATGCCATCCCAACGAATCTTCTCTATAGTAGGTGCAGTAGAAACCGCAGCACGAATAGGAATATGCAAAATATCATCATCTTCGACACCTTTTGCATCAGCTTCAGTACATGCAGTTGTAACAGTTGCAAGTATGATAGGACGTTTTTCGACACCCTACACAATGTTCCATAGTCCTTTTGCAACCAACACATGTCGCATCATATAAGCCCATAATGGGTAGTTGGTACCATCCAACTTATCCTCAACATCCAACATACGGAATACATCACTGCTTTCAGCCATGGCCGGTGACTAAAATACCTTGATGCAAAAAATTGACCGTATCTCAAAAAGTTGAACAGAACTACCCAAATGAATTCCACTAGACATGTAGCAGACTTCGAGACGCTTATATTGACGAACAAAAAGTGGTATATACCTTTGGTAGAAAAAGACGAAATAGCCTACACAAGTGTTGTGATAGTGCATTTGGAGGCCGAAACAAGCTCAGATCGCGATTTCGACTGGAAAACATGTTGAGTATGCTCACTAAAATTTGTGCGATTCTGAGACTTCAAACGGAGGAGTGTCGACAGCACCCTAGATGAAGCAACGACCTGCTCTAATGCCAATTGTTTGAGTTAGGCGTCTGCGGAAGCATACGAACAGCACAAGGAAGAAGAAGAAGAAGCCTGGAGCACAACACCAATACTGAATGTATTACTAGAGAATGTACAAAGATAAGTAGCACATTATGGCAATAGGCATATATACAAGTCGGGGGAAAAAACCTCCTAAAGAGGAAAAAAAGTGCCCTGGCGGTCCTAGTGTGTTCACACACATCACTACCTAAATATATAATCACCACCCCTCCCCCCCTCTCCCGCCTCCCTTTTCCCCCCTGCATCCCGCCCCACCCCCCCTTTTCTCCCCCCCTTTTTCCTTCCCCCCCTCCCTTTTCCCCCCTGCGTCCTGCCCCGCCCCCCACAATGCTCCCCCCCACCCCCCCTCACCCCCCCTCCCCTACCTCCCCCCCTCCCTTCCCCTCCCCCCCTGCATCTAGCCACACTCCCCCCCCTCCCTTTCCCTCCCCCCCTGCATCTAGCCACACTCCCCCCCCTGCAATGCTCCCAGCCTCCCTCCCCATTGCCTATATAAGGCCATTAGAACAATGTTACATAACAATGCAGTTGCGTGGATTTCTTTTAATGTGAGTTCTCCTACCCCCCCTCCCCCCCACCCCACCCCCCCTTTTTCTCCGCCCCCCCTCCCTTCCCCCCCCCCCCCCCCCCGCCCCGCCCCCTGTAATGCTCCCCCCCCAATCATAGGACTTTTTTCTCTTTTCTTTTTTCTTTTTATTTTGTTTTCCTGGTTTTCTCATCTCTCTTTTTGTAGAACTCCGATTTGGGTACTTGTGGAGTCGTTTTTAGGGTTCTCAGACATGAGGATTTGGATTTTGGTTATTTTGGCCTAATTTTTACATCTTAGGATTGTTTATAGCATACCTCTGATGCTTTGGTCTTTAGGTTACATAATTCTTGTGCACTTACTCAGCCTCATATAGTTTTCATTCAACACTTCCCTCCCTCGCATTTCCCCTTCCCTCATTTACCTCTCGTCATATTGATGAATGCTTGTCTTCGTGATTTCAGCATTCATCCTGCATTCATTCACCTCTGTATAGAAGCATGGCTTCTTTCGCACCCTAGCAGGCTTCTGCCAGGGCTACCAAGGAGTATTCGTAGCTCCCTCCCTCCACCCTAGGTCTTGCTCGATCGGAGTCCCAGGTATTTACCAACCACCCGCACCCCACGTAGGTGATTGGACCACATGCACGTTTTCTAGCCCCGACCCACTCACCCAATATATTCTACCATCCCATCACTCCCACCTTTTTTGGGCCATCATTATCTGACTCATCCATCTATAGTCCTTCATGTCCTCCGCCTGGTCTCACCTTCCCAGCACCTTCCACGGGTCACCCTGCACTTCCGCCTTCCCTTACTATGCTTGCCATGAGTGAGTCAGGCTCTGCCTCTTCACATCACATATCATTACCTACTCTAGATTTCCCAGTTCCCTCTACCTCCCTTTACGTATGCCTTCACCTCGCCTCCCAGAGTCATCCCTCTTTGACCTCTTCAATGAGGATTACCTGCTGCACGAAGGTATTCATCGCTTGGCTTCGACCATGTGGTCGAAGCGAGAGGGTCACAATGTTTATTCGGCCCTCACATCGTCCCCCACTTTCCCTTCAAGGACACTATCCACCCAGACCATTGCAGCTGGTATTTGTTCTTCAATGATCACATATAGGCCACCTCCATTCCTTTATTCAGGCATCTCTAAAGACGATATTATAGCATTTTCTACTCGCATGTTTAGCATACCCACAACATCCCCTAGGATGGTACAGCTGTTGAGAGCCTTCACGTTCCATTTCCTTTTCCGCGGTCCTTCTTCACACCAGACTCTTAGTGACATTCGTATAGTTGATCCATTTTACTTCTTTGTACATGGGAGACCCTACCCATATGCGTCCCTCATGTATGGTTCATTCCAGCTTCACTGCCGATGCTTCCACAAAGCACTGCAGCACAGTTCTAGATTCATTTCCGTATACTCTGCCCTAGTCCTTGCTTGGCTCTACCACTTGCCAAGTCAGCTCAGACCAACCCCCTCTGCTTCCCCCCATGCATTCCCCCCTCCCTCTTAGCATGTGCATGACATCGCATCCCCCACGCCCATTATCCTTCCCCCTCCTCCTTCATCCACTCCGTCTACTCGTCGTGTTCAACCTAGGATTGCAGCCTACTCCCAGACACAGTGCTCGCTAGTCCTCCTATGGAGCAGCTAGCCCCACCATCCACTCAGCCCACACCTTTGCCGCCATCCCCTGTCGACTCTGCATCTGCTTCGCACACCCATTCCCCACCTCATCAGTCTCTGCCTCGTCACTCCTTAATTGTCTCCTCACAACCCTCACCACCGATCCCTCTACATGGTGATGCGGCACCACCCTCGACGGATCCTCCCTTCCTCGACTTACTCATGGATGCAAGCACCGTAGCATTGGATGCAGCAGATGCAGCACGCATCTCACTATATTCGGTTATCGTGATGGCTTCACTGCATCACCAATATGCCTCTCTGATCGAGTGCATACGTGCTTCGACAGCTGCCTAGTGGAAGTCCTCTCAGGTAGCATTGAGGGCCCTTCAGCAAGAGAGGGAAAAGCTCCAAGATGAGATCGATTCCATGAATCAGGCTCTTTTGGAGATACGACAGCGCGCATCCTTAGGCATCTGCGATAGTCCTACTTGTAGGTTGGTACGATGGGAGCGTGACCATCTGTGTCATTATCGGAGCATGGTTGCTGCTTGTACTCAGCAGGCGGCTATCATTCCCCCGACATCGCCTAATCTGACTCTACATCCTAGTGATGCTACACCTGCGGCGGGTTCTCATTCTCCACCAGCGCCCGAGCTCGACACCGCTCCATAGTTGTCATACATCTACGATCTCATAGTCGCCGTTAGTAGATCCTTTTTTACTAAATTTGCCTCATTTTGTTCGTCGAGGCTTCACATTCTCGAGTTACCTTAGTTTAGGCTGCTACTTTTGCCCTACCCTTACCTTTCATGCCATTCAGTGGCACTTTCATGTACTTCATGCCTTTTTCGGGCTCTCATTGTATCTCTTTTTGGATACATACATATATATATATATATATATATATATATATATATATATATATATATATATATATATATATATATATATATATATATATATATATATATATATATATATATATATATATATATATATATATATATATATATATATGAGCTTTATTCATGTCGAATATAATGTTTTTATTTTCCCCCAACCCCATACCCTTTTGAACATAATAAACTTTCACTACATTCTTACCTTTACCCATACCCTTGTACCCAACCCTTTCACTCCATACTCACCTTCTTCCCTTCCTTCCCCATTTCACTATCTCAAGTCCTTACATTACAACTCCCCCATCCAATTTCCCCTCCCCTACCTTCCGCAATCTAATCACAACCCTAATCTGTACATTCCCCCATCCTGCTCTTCATCGCTAAATGTCCAGTAATAATGCAAATCAATCAGCTTGCCTGCAGCTTTTAGTGGGCTTATCTTTTGAAAAAGTAATTGTTGTCAGCATGTACTCACCTTTGTTGTTTCCTGTACTACTTTTGGAAGTTCATGGATTGTCTCTCAGGGACGGAGAGCCCATTAGGTGGTGGGCAACTATTGAGCCCATCAAAGCACATATTAGTCAAATTCAACAGGGCCAAAGTCAAACGATCAAAGTCAAACGATCAAAGTCAAAAGATCAAAGTAAAAGTGATCAAAGTCAACATGGTCAAAGTCAAGACATTCAAATTTCAATGGTCAAGGTGCACAGGTAGTGCACAATCAATTGTTCACAAAGTGATGTTTTGCAGAAAGTTGGATGCAGGTTGCAAATTGTCTTTCTATAAGGTTCAACAAGAGGTTTTAAAAGAGTTTGGAAGGTTCAGGTGAACCCCTCTTTATTTAGTACACAATTGAACAAATAAAGGAAAATGTGTGAAGTCATGTGAAGAGGAAGTGCACGGACAAAAGTGGAAGTATGGCCCCCCATTTAAAATTTTGTATTGTCCTAAAGTCACTATAGGACAAAACAGGGATTCGTTGGCTGTTGGGCACACCTTGGAGACAATCTTGGGACATACAATTGAGGGCCAAGATGCTATGGGAGTTAGGAGCGTACATGAACGGACACCCAAGGGAAGGAGTATTCTTGGTTGGACTAAGCTAGGGTGAGGATATTCTTGAGCAAGGGAGAGAAGAGTGACACATTCAGAGAGAGTGCACGCGACACAGAGAGCCATTGCAAGGTGCAAGAAGAGTGACTTAGATTGCATGCAGAGAAAGTGAAGCAAGGAACATCAAGAGTTCTAAAGTCCCATTGAAGGTGTGCATCAACGGAAGGTGTCCATCCCTCCCCTTATTGGAAGCTTGGTGCAAGGTGTGCACAAGGGCAAGCTTGGAGAAGGTGGAGGTCTGCTGCAGAGGCCGGTGGGAGAATCTAAGTACTTTGTAATCTTGTTTCATGAGCATTATTTAATCTTTGGCATATTGCGAAGAGCATTTGGCTTATGAATAATTTTTGTATTCTTCTCTTCCTAATTGATCAGAAGCTTTCAGTGTCATTGATTCTCTTGTTCTCACTCTCCATTCTCCTACAAACACTCAGGTTCCTTTCTGCACAAGAACTCCCCAACAATGCATAAAAATGATTGTATCTCAAAAAGTTGAACAGAACTACCCTGTCGAGTTCTGCTAAATTTGTAGTGGGCTTTGAGATGTTTATACTGGCAACCTAAAACATGTATATTTGTTTGGCATAAAAAGATGAAATCGCCTACACAGGTGCTATGATAGTGCATTCGGAGGCCAAAAGGAGCTCAATCGCGATTTCGACACCACAAAGCAAAGATGTTTTGAACCCCTAATTGCTTGAGTATGCTCACAAATCTTTGTGCGATTCTAAGTCTATGACCAAAGGGGTTTCGATGATGCCCTAGATGAAGCGATGACCGGCTTTGATACCAATTGTTGGAGTTTGAGGTTTGTGGAAGCACATGAACAATGCAAGGAAGAATAAGAAGCTTGAAGAACAACACACAATACTGAATGTATTACCAAGAGAATGTAGAAAGATAAATAACATGTTAGGGTTATAGGTGTATATACAAGCCGAGGGAAAAAAACCTCCTAAATAGGGAAAAAAGTACCTCCACGGTCCTAGTGTGTTCACACACATCACTACCAAAATATATCAACACTTCCTGTAACAAAATAGAGACTAAATCTTCATATGTGAAGACATTTGGACTGCCTTCATCATAAATAAAAAAGTAGAAGCAAAACTCTGATAAGAATATGGAAGAATTATAAGGAGAGTCTGCACAAGTGGACTATCTAGCAAGATTTCATCCGCAAAAATCAAATGCTCCTTAAACCTTTGATCTTTTAAAAAAATTTAACCATGGAATCTCCTACATTCAGTTGCTCATTCTCCAATTGTTTTCATAGGTAAGCAACATAAGTCTCATTTGTCTCCTCGAATAAAGTTGTAAGTGTATCCCAACCATCCTTTGTTGTCTTGCAAGAATGAATGTAAGGGATAATGGCACGTTTCATAGACAAAGCTATCAATGCATGTGTCTGAGCATCCCTTCAATCTCAATGAAGTTTCTCTGTAGTAGGTGCAACAAGAACCACAACACGACTAGGAAATTGAAGATCAACATCTTCAATACCATCTGCATCACCTTCAATAACTATATTTGTAGGTGTAATAGGATGTTTTCCAACACCCTACACAATATTCCAAAGCCCTTTTTCTAACAATACATGTCGCATCATATATGCTCACAATGGGTAATTAATACCATCCAACTACATACTCAACAACTAACATGTATAATACATCATTGCTTTCAGCCATGGCCAATGGCTAAATACCCTAATGCAAAAAATTGACTATATCTCAAAAAGTTGAACATGAAAACCATGTCGATCTCCACTTAACATGTAGCAAACATCGAGGTGCCTGTACTAGCAAACCAAAACCTATATATGTGTTTGGGACGAAAGGACAAAATTGCTTGCACAATCATTGTGATGGTGCATTTGAAGGTTGAGACAAGCTCAAATCAAAATTTTGAGGCCACAAAGCAAAGATGTTTTGAGCTGCTAATTTCCCCAATTATGCTCACCAATTTTTGTGTGATTCTGAGACTATGATCGGAGGGGTATCAATGATGCCCTAGATGAAGAGACAACCTGCTTTGATACCAATTGTTGGAGTTCGAGGTCTATGGTAGCATATGAATAGCACATGGAAGAAGAAGAATCTTGGAGCACAACATAATACTGAATGTTTTTGCCAAGTGAATGTATGAAGGAGAGTGATTCATTAGGGTTATAGGCCTATGTACAAGTCGAGAAAAAAACCTCCTAAACTGAGAAAAAATTGCCTCCATAGTCCCAAGTGCTTTCACACACATCACTATCGAAATATACAACACTTTTTCAAGAAGCATATCTCCTTCTTTTGATGAAAGCAAGGATATAGTCCTTAATACTACGGTACATTCTACCATGTTAGGAGCAAATTTTAAGATGATAAAAATAATGGGACTTGAGCAAATACATACACATATATTGAGAACAATATTCCCTACATCATTTTAAAGAGGGGGATAATGTTATGAAGCGAAGGTCCAAGGGATAATATCCTAGAATATAGATACTCTTCTAAATATTCTAAGGTTCTAAAAGAAAAAAAATATAGAAGCATAAGTTTTTGTTGAATGGCAAAAAAGGAAGCTTAGAAAATAGGAAAAGGTAAATTAACCCAAATATATACGCGAAAGCTAAATTGACTGAAGTGGAGAGATAAATGGCGAGCTCTCGTGAAAACTCCCGAAACTAAGGCATACTCTAATTAAGCCCAAGAAATCCTTTTGTCCATTGCTTGGTGTATATATATATATATATATATATATATATATATATATATATATATATATATATATATATATATATATATATATATATATATCAACCTACCATCCTATACGTGTATATATTTATGAGATGGTAGGTTGATATGCACCTTAGTTGAAAAGGTGATCAACTAATTGGATTATGTGCCTATATAAGATGACCTTGTTCACCTTTTCAAAAAGGCCATATCACATGACAAGTATAAATATTTTGAGAAAACTTTGGGCCTACTCCTTTGTATATGAAGTGTGAAAAAAAATGCACTAATCTCAATAGCTTGGAACCTTCATCCAAAGAAGGTATCACTACTACTAGGTTTACATGCTTTTCTATAGTCAAATTGAACAACATGTGCATCCACAACTGGTTTCTTCTTCATGCTTAGTAGCCTTTGTATACCTTGGTTGAGCAAGAAGTATCCATTGTAGATACCTTGAATTTTGAGGCTAAATATAGGGCATGATTGAGTGTGTAAATACCTTATGCCTAGATCCCTTAGGTCATTAGAGTGTGTGTTGCTTAAATCCCTCAGATCATTAGAGTGCATTGGTTGTTGAAAAACTAACTATTTCATGCTTCCTGGAAGCATGTTGAGGTGCACTATCATTGTGTTAAGAAATATGTTCTGCAAGAGAGAGACATATGAGCTTGGATTATGAATTAGATATCATTGCAAAGCTTTTTACAAAGGTCTGAGTTTGCTTCCTTTCTGCATAAGTTAAGAATTTCTATCATGCATGAACACACATATGTATTTTGATACTCTTTTGTCTATGATGAATAGTTTTTTTTTCATCAGATATATTATTAAAGTAAAAGAACAACATGTGAGATATCACATATAAAAGTTGTAGCATTTCTCTCAAGGTATATGACATGAAGCCATGGGGAAATTTTGTAATTATATCATGGAGGGAAGAAACATAAGTATAGCAAGAATATTACACGGAAGAAAGGACATGAAAAGACAAACCCATACAACAGGCATCACAAGAAAAGAAGGATATGAAGAAAAAATCTCATACAGAAGACATATGATAAGATTCATATTTTATAATTTGTTTCTTAATCAACAAAAATAAAACAACCTCCTTTGTATTTCTTTAGTCTTTTATAGTGAATTGGAAGAACAATGACAAAATGACACATTGGGAATATGAGATTTAAGATGAAATGTGAGTCAAGATTTAAGAGATGATTCTGTATTTATACATTGAGTTGAACACAAAAATGGAGCTTTGTGTAAAATGAGAGTCTTCCCACACTTCAATGAACATTTCAAGCTCTTCCTATGAGCCGTTACCCTTTTCAAAAGATCATATACCTTATTTCTAAGAATTTTCATACACTTTGAGTCCCCTTTTTTTTTACATCTTGTTATGTTTTTGTTTCTTTTTTATATAAAGCTACATATTCTTTTTATGATATTCCCATCCCCATGAGCAATTTTTGCAACAGATTCTTCATAGAATTTTAAACAACTACAAACACTCAATCATCAACTTCGTCTACCACTTGCTTAATCATCCATCAATCATCAGATTATAATAAATTTTGAGCAAGTACACACACTTAATCATCAACTTTTGCCACTCTCTACCACTCTCTCAACAACCTTCCACCTCTCTCTCTCTCTCTCTCTCTCTCTCTCTTCTATCACTACATATACTTTGTCTTTATCTAGGTAGCATACAACACTAATAATAGTGATGTAATCTTCATAATTGGAATCTTCATACTAGTGATATCAATCATTTCTACCTTTGGAAGTTCGTCCTCTAACATCTACAAATGCAATTGTTGTAGTCCTATATATCTATTCATAGATATCCAAACATGGTT
This sequence comes from Ceratopteris richardii, assembly GCA_020310875.1. NCBI lineage: Eukaryota > Viridiplantae > Streptophyta > Polypodiopsida > Polypodiales > Pteridaceae > Ceratopteris > Ceratopteris richardii. The sequence continues at coordinate 123,809,004 of CM035407.1, forward strand.
ACCTCATTTTGATACTTTCATACATATATGCACACATTTACATACACATTGGATTTGATAGAGAGCTTAATAAATGTGTTAGCTTAGTTAGTAGGGCCCTTTGCTTCTCAAGGCTACTACAAGGGTTCAACCCCTATGAGTTGGAGTTGGACATCACTCATCAATTAAGTGGCGAGATGTTGAAACCAAGTCTTTTAGGGGACCATTTGGCCTTCAGGCTACCCAGTTCAAATCAATTATCTCGTTTGATTTTAGGACCATAAATTTTGAGTGTCTGCTTGAGCGTGTCTTTCACCTTTGTATCCTAGTAGTTGCTAGGTGTCCAACCCATGCTTTTTAGGATTCGATGGGTCTCATAGGTGCTATCCCCACCTTTCATTGTACTTTCAAGTTAATGGAAGTTAATCCAAAAGAGTATATCTCAATTATCAAACTTCCATTAAAAGAAAATAACTCTTTCTACTAACCTAACCAATGTCACTACACACTTTCTCTCTCTATAGTGAATACCACATGATTTTCTCCTATGGAAGATAAGATTTAGGAGTTCAAATCTTCCCCTTGATTGTGAATATTCTTGTAAAACTTTTAGGATTCATGTTTTATTTTTTTAAGCAAAAGCAATTCTTCTCAGCCTAGTCTAAATGGGTGTGGTGTAGCGATAAGCTTTGAATGTCATGGAGAAAAGTGTCTGAGTTCAAATCCCATTCATTAGATATGTTCAACTTTGGGACTTATTCAAATGTATGGATGTCTTTACATTAGGAGGATGGGTGTATGTTTCCAATACCTTATGAGGATGGGTGTGTATGTTTCCAATTCATTGTACTTTCAAAAGAAAAAATCCTCAAAAAAAAATATCCTCTCGACCTTGTAGATAATGTTGTAGTAATTCCTTGGTAGGTTGCTTCGCATTATGGCTTTGAGGCGGGTAAGAGAGATCTTGTGATGCACATAAGTGAGTTGCACCACAACAACATGACTCCACATATGCAAAGTCATCAACATTTGGAATAGCCATTGCATAACAATCAGATGCAAGCGAAGCACTATGAGAGCCTAAATGGGTATGATATGACAAAGATGCATCTAATTTTCTATCTCTCAAAGTTTGCACCAGCCATCTGGGCACAATTTCAGCCTCTTCTATGTTAGCCCTCTCACCAACAAGTGCATTATGTAAATCTTCATCAGAAATGGAATGATTTTGCATTATCATTTGGAACTTGTAAAGGTTGAGAAATTGCCTCATTTGGAGTAGCACTTGACTGCCCACCTATAAAAAGAGGTAGCAAAGTGTCATACACATCAAGTTAATCGATGTCTCCTTGGTACATGAAAGTAATGGCTATATTGCATCTTCCACGAAACCAACATCATGGCTAACCAAAATGTGTTTATTATATGGATGATATAGACGATAGCCTTTTATTTCCAAACTATACCCAACAAAAATACATTTCGTTACTTTATCATCCACTTTTTTGCATTGTTATTCAAGCAGTAATGCATATGCAAGACAACCGAAGACATGTAGATGAGCAACAAATGGTTTGTGAACATGTCAAGCCTCATATGGAGTGATCGATTACATTGCTTTTGTGGGACACTTATAGGTACATATGTTGCACACATAATAGCCTCGAGCCAGAAGTTATGTGGTAAAGCCTGTCTTTTGACCATACACCATGTTCTTTCTTTTAGCAACTCCATTTTGTTGAGGTGTGCACAACAATCTATATTGATGCTTTATTCCACACTTAGCCATAAACACATTAAAATCAAAAGATATGTATTCCCCCCTCGATTAGAATGGAGGCTACCCAATTTACATGCTAATAAATTTTCAGCCATAACCAACAAATGTTTAAAGAACATAAACACTTTGCACTTTGGTTTCAATGGATACACCCCATGAATGCCTATAGAAGTTATCAATAAAAGTCTTCAAGCATAGGTAGTTCCCAAATGAACAAGCCGCAATCTATGAGAAGCTCGGGCTAAACTATCTTTTGAGAAGGGGTAACACTACATTTTGCCCAAAATATAGCCTTCACAAACATGTTTACAAGGTGCATCAAGTTTGGGTAGAGAGGACACCATTTTAGATTTTTGTAGGTGAAGCAAAGTAGAAAAATTCAAATGACCAAAACGTGCATGCCAAAGCTTTGCATCTGAGATAGCCTAAGAATCTTGAATTGCACATGCTCAATCATCCACAGATCTTGCATAGTCTATGAGTTTATACAATCCATGACATAAAATACCAAAAGCAATAATACCATCACCATTTTGAGAGATCATGAACTATATATCTATCACCAATAAATTTGACAGCCAAGCCAATCTCGGTTAGTGCTAAAACTGACAACATATTTTTTTTATTCATGACACATATAAAGCATCTAAAAATTATTTTTTTTCTGTCATAAAGTTATAAGTGTATCCCAAGCATCCTTTTTTGTCTTGCACGAGTGAATGTAAGTGATAATGGCATGTTTGAGAGACAAAGCTATCAATGCATGTGCATGAGCATCTCTTCCATTTGAATGAAGTTTCCCTACAGTAGGTGCAACAAGAACCACAACAAGCAACATGACCAGGTAATTAAAGATCATCATCTTCAATACCATTTGCATCACCTTCAATAACTATATTTGTAGGTATAGTAGGACTTTTTTCAACACCTTACATGATATTCCACAACCCTTTTTCTACCAATACATGGCACATCATATATGCCCACGATGGGTAATTAGTACCATCCAACTATATCCTCAACAACCAACATGCAGAATACATCACTGCTTTAAGCCATGGCCAATGGCTAGATACCATGATGCAAAAAAATGACTATCTCTCAAAAAGTTGAACATAAAAACCATGTCGATCTCTACTAAACTTGTAGTAGAAGTCAAGGCACTTTCACTAGAAAAATGAAACATATATTTGGTATAAAAGGATAAAATTGCTTGTACAATCATTGCATGGTGCATTTGGAGGCTAAAACTAGCTCAAATCAAAATTTTGAGGCCACAAAGCGAAGATGTTTTGAGCTCCTAATCGCCCCAAGTATGTTCACCAATTTTTATGTGATTTTGAGATTGTGACCGGAGGGGTATTGATGATGCCCTAGATAAAGTGACAACATGTTCTAATACCAATTGGAGTTTGAGGTTTGTGGTAACATACGAATAGCACATGGAATAAGAAGAAGTTTGGAGCACAGCACAATACTAACTGTTTTTACCAAGTGAATGTACAAAGACGAGTGACCCATTAGGGTTACATACATATATATAGGATGGAATAAAAAAACTTCTAAAGAGAGAAAAAAGTGCCACCACAATCCTGAGTGTGTTCACACAAATCGCTATCGAAATATACAACACTTTTTCAAGAAGCATATCTCCTTCTTTTTATGAAACCAAGGATATAGTCCTTCGTACTATGGTACATTCTACAATGTTAGGAGCAAATTTCAAGAAGATAAAAATCATGGGACTTGAGCAAATACATACACATATATTGAGAACCGTATTCCCTACATCATTTTAAAGAGGGGGATAATGTTATGAAGTCAAGGTCCAATGGATAATATCCTAGAATATAGATATTGTTCTAAATGTTTATCTAAGGTTCTAAAAGGAAAAAACTATAGAAGCATAAGTTTTCGTTGAATGGCAAAAAAAAGCTTAGAAAATAGGAAAAGGTAAGTTAACCCAAATATATACGCGAAAGCTAAATTAACTGAAGTGGAGAGATAAACTCACTGACGGAGCTCTCATGAAAACTCCCGAAAACTCTAATTAAGCCCAAAAAATCTTTTTGTCCATTCCTTTGTGTGCACACACACACATAGACATGTATATATACACACATATATATATCAACCTGCCATCCTCTCTCTCTCTCTATCTATCTATCTATCTATCTATCTATATATATATATATAACACGTATGGGATGGTAGGTTGATATGTAGCTTTGTTCAAAAGGTGATCCAAGTGAGTCCTTCTGGATGGAGATCAACTAATTGGATTATGTGCTTATATAAGATGATCTTGTACACCTTTTCAAAAAGGCCATACCACGTGACAAGTATAAAGATTTTCAGAAAATATTTGGGCCTACTCTTTTGTATGTGGTGTGTAAAAAAAATGCATTAATCTTAATAGATTGGAACCTGCATCCAAAGAAGGTATCACTATACTAGGTTTACATGTTTTTTTATACTCGAATTGAACAACATGTGCATCCACAATTGATTTGTGCTTCGTGCTTAGTAGCTTTTGTATACCTTGGTTGAGCAAGAATTATCCATTGTAGATACCTTGAATTGAGAGGCTAAGTATAGGGCATGATGTAACTTAAATTCCATATGCCTAATTCCCTTAGCTCATCAGAGTGTGTGTTGCGTAAATCCCTTAGATCATTAGAGCGCATTGGTTGTTGAAAAACTAAGTATTCCATGCCTCTTGGAAGCATGTTGAGGTGCATTATCATTGTGTTAAGAAATATGTTCCACAAGAGAGAGACAGATGAGCTTGGATTATGAATTAGATATCATTGCAAAGCTTTTTACAAAGGTTTGATTTTACTGCATAAGTTAAGAATTTTTCGCATGCATGAATGTCATCTTTTGATTCATTACAATCACACATAGTAGGATGTGTGTGAACACACATATGTATTTTGATACTCTTTTGTCTATGGTGAATAGGTTTTCATTTCATATGTCTTTTATATATGCCCATAACTATAAGGGGTCAGTTATCTCTCTATATTTCACAATTTTTAATATCACCTACCTTTGTGCTCATGAGTTGCTTGTATGCATTCCCACTCCTCATACACAAAATGAGCTCTACCTCTCTTCTTTCCTCACGTTCTCTAATCTCAAACTCCCATGACATATAAAGGTTGAGCTCACCAAAGGAAATTCTCGATAAAAAGGACATTATGAAAGTAAAAGCACAGCATCTGAGATATCACATATAAAAGGAGTAGCATTCCTCTCAAGGTATATGACATGAAGCATGTTCAATCATCAAATTATAATAATTTCACTACAAGAAATAGGGGGGTGTAGCGACGCCTCCGAATTGAAAAAAAAAATGGGATTCGTCGCTTATGCGTCGCATAAGCGACGGTCCTCTTTTTGGGTTTTTTTTTACGAGTGGTCATCGCATAAGCGATGCTAACGTCGCTTATGCGATGCTAAAAGTATGCGTCGCAAATAGCATCGCTAAGTAGCGACACTATTTGTGACTTTGGCAAACTGGCTACGATGTTTTAGTGTCACATAAGCGACATCCTGTGTTCCAGGGAGTCGCATAAGCGACGCTCTGGAATGTAAAAAAAAAAAATTGATTTCTCCCGGCACATTTGTGCCGGGATTTGCACACACAAGCAAGAGAGAGAGAGAGAGAGAGAGAGACAGTGATAGAGAGCAAGATATCTATCATTCAAGCTAGGTATGCACACACACACATACACACACATACATATGCATACACACACACATATACACACATAGACACACACACATACACATAGAAACACACACACATACACACACACATACACACATGATGATGCATGAAGGAGTTTGAAACAACTCCAAGTGCAGCAGGAAGCTAGTTGAGCCTTACAGGTTATTCTCTGAAAATTTGGTGAGACAAATAGAGAACCTCTCTAGCTTGCAGAAGCCATAACTCCAAAAATATAAAGAGTATTCCAAAACTATTTTAGATGAGATACTAGACATTAATAGCTTTCCAATGAGCTATAGATCATCCTAAATGGTCATTTGAGCACTCAGATATGACTCTTGGAAGATACAGGTATGAGGGACATCTCTAACAGGTGCTGCAAAGAAAACATGCTTTGTTGCAGAGATCATAAATCTGAAAGTATACCTCCAATGATTATGAAATTTGCACCATGCATAATAGACACATATATATTTTCAATGAATGTAAGAACACAAGATTTGGTTCAGTAATCAAGGAGAAACATAGACGCAAACAAAGCACAAAAGTCTAGATACCCTTATTTGATAGTTTATAGCAGCATATAGTATTTTGATCATAGCACACAAACAGCTGCACCAAATGCAATGAAACTTGAGAGATATGAAGTAGACTATTCAAGCTACATATACCAAGTTACGATACTAAATTTGGATAAATGTACAGGGAGAATTAAGCAAAACAAGTTGATGGATTTTCACATATAGAGATGCGGCACAGGTAGAAGATACAAAAATCTTCATGAATGACTTGTATTGAGTACAAAACTCATGTACAGAGGTCGTCTTCTACATCATATTCCATGCTTTGGGTGTTTATAAAACACATGTAAAGCCTAAAATTTGTGAATCTCTAACTATCTCTTTACATGCATCCTAAAAATAACTCTCCTTAGCTTTTGAAAAACTTCCCTACTTTAAGTGAGTAATACATATAAGCCACAAATTCTAAAGCTTCTAAAGTAGTGATCCACGTACAAGACCATCCAACATTAGTATAAACTCATATAAAAGTTGTGTTTGCTTGCTTCAACATCTCCCCCTCAAACTCAACTTCCTATGCATCTTGAGGTAGTGGTTTAACTCCAACGATATCCTTGAATTTGCTGAGCTTAACTCCATCAAACGATTTAGTCATTAGATCTGCAACCTGATGATCCGTTGGAGTAAAAGAAATTTCAATCTCTTTATCCAAGACTTTCTCCCTGATAAAATGATGATGTATCTCAATGTGCTTTGTTCTTGCATGATAAACCGGATTGGCTGCAAGATGTAGAGAGCTCATGTTATCTCCAAAGATCATTGGTACTCCTTGAAAAATGCCCAAGCTTCTAAAGAGTGTTTTCATCCATAAAATCTCTTTTGCAGCTTCTTCTAAACCTTTGTATTCACCCTCAGTTGAAGAAAGTGCTACTGTAACTTGCTTTTTACTACTCCAAGAAAGTAGTTTTCCTCCTACAAAACACATGTAACCTGATGTTGATCGCCTATCTTCCTTGTTACCTGCCCAATCAGCATCTGAAAGAACTCTTAAGCTCCAATCAGAAGAATAAGAGTGATAAAGTCCTTCATTCACTGTCTCTTTCAATATTTAAGTACTCTTTTGGCCGCATGCCAATGTGGTACTCTAGCTGCTTGCATATATTGTGAGAGAAATCCAACCGAGTAACTCAAATCTGGTCTGGTTAAAGTAGCATAAATTAAACTTCCAATAAGACTTTGATATGTCTTCACATCATCAAAAAATTCACCTTCATGACGAGAAAGTTTATGATTCATCTCCATAGGAGTCCTTGCACCTTTGCAATTCTCCATTTGAAACTTCTTTAGCAGATTCTTTATGTATTTCCTCTGAGTAAGATACATAACATGTTCTGTATAAAGGATTTGCATGCCAAGAAAATAAGTTAATCTGCCAAGATATGAAATTTTGAATTCCTGCTCTAACAAATCTTTGACTCTCTTTATGCCTTCAAAGCAATCACATGTAACAATGATATCATCCACATATATGCAAAGATAAATGGATCCTTCATCTGTATTCTTGATTAGCAAAGAAGGATCAGCTTTACTTACTTCAAAGCTTTTATCAATAAGATATTGAACCAACCTATAATTCCAAGCTCTTGGTGCCTGTTTAAGTCCATATAAAGCTCTTCTCAGCTTACACACATAATCTGGATATTTTAGATGTTTGAAACCTGTAGGTTGCTCCATATACACCTCATCATTAATGTAGACATTCAAGAAAGAATTCTTGATGTCTAATTGATACAAAGGTCAATTCTTTGAAATAGCAACAGCAAGTAGAGTCCTTATGGTTGACATCTTCGCTACTGGACTAAATGTTTCATTATAATCGAGTCCATAAGTTTGAGCATACCCTTTCACGACGAGCCTTGCTTTATATCTTGAAATCGATCCATCTGCATGTCTTTTGATCCTGTACACCCATTTGTTTCCTATGACCTTATGTGTATCCGTCCTTGGTATTAGCTCCCATGTATGATTGTCCTCCAAAGCTTCAAATTCTTCAACCATGGCTTGTTCCCATTGAGGCTTTCCTTTAGCTTCATCATAAGATTGAGGCTCTACCTGTTCATCCTCTTCTTTTGCTAAATATGCATAATGCTTACTTGTAGTAGCAGAAAGTGATGTATCATATCCATATCTATCCGGCTTCTTTCTTTCTCTTTGAGATCTCCTTAAATCTTGAGGTGAAAACTCAACAGACTGATATTCACAAGTTTTTTGTTTACCTTTTGATTGAGGACCAATCTGCATGCTTATTGGTGAACCATGCTCTTCTTCAATATCACTATCTTGTTCTTGAATCTGCACATTGCTTTCAGCATCATAATCATATGAGAGACAAACTTTACCTTTATCTTGATACCATGATTGTTGTTCATCAAATGTAACATCTCTTGACACTGTGAATAATTTTGTTGAAGGATTGTAAAACCTATAACCTTTCTGAGTCAGATCATATCCAATAAATACACACTTCTCTACCTTTGGTTCTAATTTACCTCTCAACTCTGATGGTATATAAACATAAGCAAGACAACCAAAGATTTTGCAATGATCCAAATTTGGTACCTTGCCATGCCACACTTCATAAGGTGTTGCACCATGTAAAGCTCTTGATGGTAACCTATTTATTAAATATGTAGCTGTACTAACTGCTTCTGCTCAAAGATAAAGTGGAAGCTCATTCAGCATACTCCTGGCACACTCAACAAGTGTCCTGTTCCTTCTTTCAGCTACTCCATTCTGCTCCGGTGTGTACCTACAAGTAATCTCTCTTTTGATACCTTGTTCCTGTAAATATCTTCAAACTCTTGAGAGAAATACTCTCCTCCATCTGATCTGAGTCGCTTCAACACTTTACCTGTTTACTTCTCAACAAAAGCATGATAATTCTTGAACACTTGAAAAACTTCACTTTTATGTTTGAGAAAGTATAAAACAGTCCACCTTGAGCAATCATCAATAAAAGATACAAAATACATTGATCCTGAAAGTGATGGCTCCTTGGAAGGTCCCCATACATCAGTATGTACAAGATCCAAAAGATCTTCATGCATATATCCTTGTTTCACAAAAGGTTGTTTATGTGACTTTCCAAACTGACAAGCGTCACATTTGAAAATCATATGCTGTTTTGAAATATCTGGAACTCCCAACACAGATTGATGCCTTGACATATCTTTCAAGATCCGTTCATTAACGTGTCCTAATCTCTTGTGCCATAGATCAAGCTTTGAGAGTGTCTGAGAACCATAAGCAAAAAGAGTTGACTCATTAACACCTGGAACTTCAAAAGTAAATAACCTTCCTTTCCTTTCTCTTTTTGCAAGTTTTTATAACCTTGACTAGGATCCTCCACATAAGCTCCATACTTGTCAAATTTGACTTGAAGACCCTTCTCGACAATCTATCCAACACTTATGAGGCTTTTGGTGATGGATGGTAGTACGTAAAGCACCTTGGAGTGAAGGTTCTTATCACCATGTGAAGATTTCACATTTCCAACTTGCTCAACAATATGCTTTGTATCATCTCATGTCTGAACAATATGTTTTTCTTTCGGTAAATCCAAATCTGAAAGTAAAGATATATTACCTAAGATATGATTGGAGCATCCAGAGTCAATATAGAAGACATTGTTATCAATACTAGGAGCACTTTTACTCAAGTTCATCAACAAAAGTGATTCTGGCTCTTCTTGTTGATCTTCTACATAGTTGTTGTATTGTCTTCTTCTTCCATGGTTTCTGCCATAACCTCTTGCTCTTTGTCCTCTGTTGAACCTTCATTTTCCTCTAGTATTTTGATAATTGTGCGACCAATCTTGTGCAAAGTGATTCTCTGATCCACATACAAAACAAGTAGGTGGGTTAGAAGATCTACCTCTTCCTTTCCTTGCTTTGTCTCTTCCTCTTTGATTACCTCTATTGAATCGGCCACCTCTCGTTGCAAAATTTGCTTGTGAACTTGAAGCGCCTTCGTCATCCTTCTTGTTTTTGCCTTTGTCTGCCTTGCCTTTAGTCTTTGACGAATAAACGGCTGAAGATTGATTTCCCTTATCATTAAAATCTGTTAGATCAACTTCAAAAGTCAACATATCCCCTAACAATTGATTTATATAAGGCACATGATGATCAAGACTGAACTCTGTATTCAACACAAAAGCTTTCCATCTCTCATCTCCTCTAAGTCCTGTAAGAATTCCTCTTATGATCTGCACCTCCTATATTTCAACTCCTATGCTTCCAAGCTGGTCTGCTGTGTCCTTCAGTTTAGTTACAAAATCTGATGCAGATTGTTTTGGTTGCTTCTTCATGGTTGTAAATTCTGCCCAAAGTTGAGCTTTCCTAGCTCTTGTTGAAGAAGCAAAATGATCTTCCAAAGCACTCCAAATTTCAGCAGGTGATTCATAACCTCTTATATGTGGAAGCAAAAAATCTACAATAGAGTTAAGAATAATAGATCTTGCAAGTGCATCTTTCTTGTTTCATTGCTTCATTGCTTCTACCTCATCCCTGGTGGGCTTCAACACATCTGCTGGCTCCGGCTTTTCTTCATCACCTGTAATATAATCATAAAGATCTTTACCTTGTAAATGAGCTTCCATCCTCATCGACCATGCTGGATAATTTGTTCTATCAAGTTTCTCAATAGAAGGATAGATATCTCCCATGTTGCGATGCTCTGATACCAATGAAGGAGTTTTCCAATGAATTATAGATCGTCTTAAATGGTCATTTGAACACTCAGATGTAACTCTTGGAAGATACATGTATGAGGGACATCTCTAATAGGTGCTACAGAGAAAACATGCTTTGTTGCAGAGATCATAAATCTAAATTATACCTCCAATGATCATGCAATTTGCACCATACATAATAGACACATAGGGATTTTCAATGAATGTAAGAACACAAGATTTGGATCAGTAATCAAGGAGAAACATAGACGCAAACAAAGCACAAAAGTCTAGATACCCTAATTTGACAGTTTATAGCAACATGTAGTATTTTGATCATAGCGCACAAACGGCTGTACCAAATGCAATGAAACTTGAGAGATATGAAGTAGACTATTCAAAGCTACCTATATCAAGTTAGTAAACTGAATTTGGATAAATACACAGGGAGAATCAAGCAAAACAAGTTGACATATTTTCACATATAGAGCTACGGCATAGGTACAAGATACAAAACTCTTCAAGAATGACTTGTATTGAGTACAAAACTCATGTACAGAGGTTGAGCAAGCTTCTCCTTGCCTTCTACATCATATTCCATGCTTTGGGTGTTTATAAAACACATGTAAAGCCTCAAATTCGTGAATCTCTAGCTGTCTCTTTACATGCATCCGAAAAATAACTCTCCTTAGCTTTTGAACAACTTTCCTACTTTAAGTGAGTAATACATATAAGCCACAAATTCTAAAGCTTCTAAAGTAGTGATCCACGTACAAGACCATCCAACATTAGTCTAAACTCATTAATTCATATAAAAGTTGTGTTTTCTTGCTTCAACAATGCATACACACACATATACATGCATACACACACACATACATGCACACACACATATGCATACATAATGCACATGCATACATACACATACATAATGCATACACACACATAAACACACACACTCATAGACACACACACATACACATACACACACACAGACAAACATAGACACATACACACATAATGATTCATACACACACATACACATGCATACACACATACACACACACATACACACACACATACACACACACATACACACACACATACACACACACATACACACATATACACATACACACATACACACACATATACGCATACACACACACATAGAGAGACATGCACACACATACACATACATGCATACATATGCATATGCATATGCATATGCATATGCATACATACATACTTATATGAATACACACACATATGCATACATAATGCACATGCATACATACACATACATCATGCATACACACACATATGCATACATAATGCATACACACACATACACACACATATGCATACATAATGCATACACACACATACACACACATATGCATACATAATGCATACACACACATACACACACATATGCATACATACATGCATACACATACACACATAGACACATACACACACATAGACACATACACACTCATAGACACACACACATAGACACATACACACATAATGATGCATACACACACATACACATGCATACACACATACACACACATACACACACATAGAGAGACATACACACACATACAGATACATGCATACATAATGCATATGCACATGCATACATACATACATACTTACATGCATACACACACATATGCATACATAATACACATGCATACATACACATACATAATGCATACACACACATATGCATACATAATGCATACACACACATACACACACATGCATACATACATGCATACACATACACACATAGACACATACACACAAATAGACACATACACAGACATAAACACATACACACTCATAGACACACACACATACACATAGACACATACACACATACACACACACATATACACACACACACATAGACACATACATACATAATGATGCATACACACACATACACATGCATACACACATACACACACACATACACACACACGTACATGCACACACATACACACATACACACATACACACATACACGCATACACACATACACACATACACACACATATATGCATACACATACATAGAGAGACATACACACACATGCATAAATATGCATAAATAATGCATATGCATACATACATACTGTTAAATGCTACAAAGTTACGCTGTTTTAATAACTAGTCGAAATCGTACCGAGCAAATATTTAACATAAAATAGAGGTTCACCGTAAACTATATTAAATTTTCAATTACCGAAAGGCGTTGTTAGATCAAGTGGGTTCTTGGGAGTGGTAGGGGTCTGTTAGACAGAGGCCCTGTACTATTTTCCCAAATCCTTACATAACCATAAATACTCTATCGCGTCTTAGCTCAGATACTTAGTTTTAACTGACCAGTAACTGTTTCTGCGTATTAGGACGCCGAACTTACAGACTAATCTGCTATGGTAACGGAGCAATAGTCTGGTTCTGACTTGAAAACTAATAGAGTTACTTAACTTACTAAACTTATGCGAATCACTATACACTTCTTCAGGACAGACAGGTATACCAGATAGTAGTCAGACAGACGGTCATACCAGAGGGTGTACAGGTTTATCATATGCAGAACTCCATCAACAGACATACTAATCACAGTTTACCTAACCACCAAGCTTATTAGTGCTCCAACTCGCAGTTCATACTACTACCAATATTAGTCCTTCCCTGTGATCGGAATCAACAGTGAATACAGAACACAACTATTAACCACAGATTCACACTCAATATTACGAATTCATTACTCTGCACTGCAATAGGAATAGACGAACAAATTGAACAGAACAATATAGAAATATGACTCAATCTCTCGATGACACCACACAACTCAGACAGTACTCAAACAACTTCTGAGATAAAAAAAAAACGGGTCTCGATCACTCTTTTTTCATTGCTTTAAAAAGATGTTTACAAAATGCGCGTACCGACTTTTCGCGCAAATTTCAAAAATTCCGTTACATCCGGCATACATTTGTCCTACTCCAGCGGCCGTCTAACACTGGCATACATGGTGGACTCGAACCCGCAGGTTCCTATGGTTTTGCTACAAGTCCTTCTAAATACATGTTTCGGGCGAGCCTAAACGTTCGGGTAATTTTCTTTTTAATGGTTTCTATCATCTGAACTAAAGTAGTCGGTTCTAATAACTGAGCGTCCGTCCTAACGGAGCTACTAGCTATGGCTTGGGTTAACAAAATTTCGGCCTGGGTCTGTAAGAAGGCCTCTTGTAAATAGAATTCGTTGGATAATGCAGCGTCGCGGGATGTCTTCATTTCTGTGACTTTCTGCTGCATATCCGTGACTCGATCCTTCTGATTTCGCAATTGATTATCTAGTCGTTCAAGTTGCTGGTTCTGAAATTCGATCGTTTTGGAGTATGCATCTCGTTCTTTTTAAATATTTGCTAGGTCTTTTTGGTATTTGGCTTCCCTGGTTAATTGATGTCGCAGCATTCTGTTCACCTCGTCCAAACATTCCTGGGCTCTTTGTAGCTCGTCCTTGACTTGTTCTACTTCTCTCTGTTGGTCTTGATTTTTCTGGATAGTTTCCTGCAATTGGGCCTTCGTTTCTTCGACCAATTCCTCGAGGGATGAGCTGATGTCTTCTTTTTCTTGGAGTGCGGTCTTTAATTCCCGGATTTCTTCATGTGCTGCGTGTAATAGCTGGTCTTTGGCGGCAAGCTGCTCCAGTGCTGCATCCTTTTGCTGTATCAAGACCTGTTGTGCCGAAACTTGGCCTTGGAGATCTGCTACTTTCATCTGTAATTGATGGTTCTCTACTTTGATGGCATCGACTTCTTCCTGGAGGGGGGTGATGTCAGCTTCCAGTAGGTCGACCTTGTGTTGCAACTCTTGACGAATGGTATTTGCGACCTCACTAAATTGTACTGGAAGTTGTTGAGAGAGGGAAATAAGTAATTGGCCCATGGTAGCAAGCTCGGAAAAGACCGGAACGGAGGAGAGAAGGGGATGTTGTGGTTGCGTAGGGGTTTGGTTATTGATTTGGGGGGATGTCGGGGGTGAATAATTGAGGGAGGATGAAGAAGATTCAGAAAATGGCGGGGGAAGAGGGTTGACTGGTGGTGATCGGATAGATTCGGTATTGTTGATGTGGGCGATGGTGGATTCGACGGCCTTTAACAAGGTGTTGAGAGCTTCGTCCACTGCTTGGTGCTCGTCGTCCTGGTGTTCTGACGCTTCTTCGGTTGAGACTAGTTCTGTTTCTGTGTGATTCTGTTGGTCATGGTGATCGGCCGATGATTCGTTGTGGATGGAAGTGGCTGTGTCGTGGATTTCTTCTTGGTTTTGGTTATCTTTAATGTTTTCCTGATCCTTTCCGGCGGAACCTTGTGCTTCGCTTTCTGATGACCTGATTCGGATCCTTTTGCTGCGAAATAACTGGTTGATTTCTTCGTCTTCTTCTTCATCGTCTTCCAGTGGTTGAACTGATTCTTCGTGCCATAAGACTGGTCCTCGGGGAGGTGGTTGTGTGGCAAGGATGGCTGGGAAGAGGAATGATATGATATGGGGAAGGCGAGAGCGTGGGGTGGTTCCTTTGTTTACCTGCTTTACTATAGCTACACACTCTTTGTGGATTCTATGGAAAAAGTAGGAGGCGAAGTTAACGGGTTCTCGGGCTGCTAAATCTAAGAGGGATGGAAGGGTCGGGAGATGCCGTAGGTGCGCTTCTGCAGATTGAGTATGGCGACTAGGAATTGCAGAGCAGATCGTTCGGGTTCGGGGCGACAGAGAATGGCGTATTCGTTGGATGAAGAGCGGGGAAATAGTTCGGTCATGCGGGCGAGGGGAATACTAGGGCCATTTTCGCGGCCTTGCGGGTTGAGGCGGTAGGCTTCAGCAAAGGCTTGGAAGGTGATGACTGTTTGCGAAGGTAGCGAGGGGAAGATCCATTGGCGTTCGGTGGCGGGGAACTGGGGGATGGCATGTATGATTTGCGCGAAGAAGGGATGGGCTTCCACTGAGTGCCAAGGCAACTCAGCGAAGTTGGCCAACCCTCGAATACGCAGGTATTCTCCTACCTCGGTAGGGATACCATCACAGAAGGCTGTGTAGTTCGCCAACGCTTCCATTGTGAACACGAATACACAGGACAGAGCACACGGATACACAGAACACAGAACACAAAATTACAATCACAAGAACACAATAGCGTTTTTTGGCGCAACCGAAGAGCTTAAGTACAGATATTATGGTGGGAGGGGTAGGAAGTGATGGTTATCATTATGCGGTGCTGGAATGATATTGTTTTTAATTTGGCATGCATACTTGAGTAATTGGTAAGGAGGGCGGCTTATGACAAAACACGGCTATTAAAAAAAAGAGAAAGATCAGAATGAAAAGTAAAAAAAAACAAAAGCTAAAAAATGAGGTCTACCGCCGAATGATTTAATGTGGACTAGTAGCGCTTCGATACGGCCGAAGCTTCGAGCCGTTGATTACTTTT
Source organism: Ceratopteris richardii (assembly GCA_020310875.1). Taxonomy (NCBI): domain Eukaryota; kingdom Viridiplantae; phylum Streptophyta; class Polypodiopsida; order Polypodiales; family Pteridaceae; genus Ceratopteris; species Ceratopteris richardii. The sequence continues at coordinate 123,825,256 of CM035407.1, forward strand.
GGAAGTGGATTTCCGGTCAATGTAGTTAACCGAAAAGTTGCTGGACCGATTTGCTCTGCGATCTTGTAAGGGCCGAACCATCGTAATTTGAATTTGCCTGCGGATCTATTTGACTTTGCGTTATAGAACAGTACAAGTTGTCCTACCGAAAAGATTGGAGTTTTCAAATATCGATCGTGTGTCTTGGCTTGCCTTAGTTGTACTTCGCGCATGGTTAAAAAGCTGAGCCATCGGTGCTCATCAAGTTCTCTGAGTGTTTCCATTCGTTCTGTCAGCGAATCTTCTGGTAGCATCTTCTGAGTGATTGCTACACGCAGACTTGGGATGACTACTTCCATGGGTGCTATTGCTTCTAAGCCATAAGCGAGTTTGAAAGGTGTCAAGCCTGTTGTTACCTTGTAGGTAGTCCGGTATGCCCATAATACTGCAGGTAGCAGTTGATCCCATCTTTCCGGTGATTCCATGATCAATTTTCGAAGGATATTTAGTAGAGATTTGTTTGTACTTTCGGCCAATCCATTGGCACGAGGATAATAAGGAGAACTAAATTTATGTGTAACCTGGAACGACTGTGTAACTGCCTTCATTAAATTGTTTACAAAATGAGTGCCTTGATCTGAGACAATTTCTAGTGGTAAGCCAAAACGTGGAAAGACATCGGTTAGCAGACACTTTGCTACCGTAACTGTTGTAGCAGACCGTAAAGCCCAGGCTTCTGCCCATCTAGTTGCATAATCTGTACAGGTCAGTATGTAACGGTTGTTACTGAAGACTGCTGGTGGTGTAATTGGACCGATAAAATCTAGACCCCACTTCTGGAAAGGTTCTATTGGTAAGATGGGTTGCAAAGGAAAAAAATGACGTTGCAATGGCTTACCCGATCTTTGACAAGTATCACATTGTTTGACAAACTGTAATATATCTCTGTACATTGTTGGCCACCAGAGACCACTCTGTAGAATCTTTTGGTGAGTTAGATCTGCAGCAAAGTGGCCACCAGAAGGAACCGAGTGAGCCAAAGTAATAACTGAGTTAACTTCATGTGGTGGAATACATCAAAGTAGGATTCCATGTGATCTACATAATATAGTTCTACAGCAATTAACCGAAATCGGCTGCTAAAAACTACAATTTTCCTGCATACTGCTCTAGAAGTCTGAGATGGAAGGCAACCATCAGTGAGAAAGGTCAAGATCTGATCATAATATGAAAATGGGATAGGTGGGCTTGCAGGTTCTTCATTAATTGGTTCTGATACATAAATCGCGGGTGTCGTGTCATCTATGCCCACCGGAGCTTCACCGGAATCTAAGCGGGATAAAAAATCTGCTAAGGCGTGTGAACTGCCTGGCCGGTGAATGACTTCGTAGTCGAATTCCTGCAAGAGTAAGACCCATCGCGCTAATCGACCACCTAGATGTTGTTGCCGAACTAAATAGATAAGTGTAGTGTGGTCTACATGAAATGTGAATTTACGGCCTAGCAAGTAATGTCTAAATTTCTTGACCGAATATACTAGCCCTAGACATTCTCTTTTTGTTACAGAGTAATTTTTCTCAGCAGGTGCTAATCTTCGACTTGCATAATACACTGGTCTGAACCATTTATCAATTTGTTGCATCAATACACTTCCTATTGCTATATCTGAAGCATCAACAAATACATGAAATGGGTGATCCCAGTCCGGCGGTTATAAGATAGGAGCTTGTGTTAATAAATGCTTTAAACGATCAAATGCTATCTGGCATTCTTGGGTCCATTCAAATTGTCGAGGTGTTTTGCTGATTAGCTTGTTTAGTGGTATAGCCAGATGAGCAAGCCACCGTAAGTGCCTTCCATGCCATCGTACTTGGCCCATAAAGCGCATAACTTCTTTTGGAGAAGTTGGCACCGGAGCTTCTAATACTGCCGAAATTTTATCTGGATCTACTTGGATACCTTGTGCAGATACAATGTGGCCAAGTAATTTGCCACATGAGACCGCAAACACAGATTTGTTTGGGTTAAGACAGAGTCTGTACTCTCTGCACTTTTGAAAACAGCATCGTAGATGAAACAAATGTGCCATCATCTTACAAAAAATCGAAAAGTCATCGAGGTATACTTGCATAAATGAAGTGAGATAAGGAGAGAAAATCTCCTGCATACATCGCTGAAATGTGCTTGGTGCATTGCTCAATCCGAACCACATTACGGTGCAAGCAAAGACACCCCAGTTGGTAATGAATGCAGTTTTTGGTATATCCTCTTCGGCCATTCTAACCTGATTGTAACCGCTGTATCCGTCTAAGAATGAATACATTTCGTGACCTGCTACCTTATCAAGCATGGTATCCAGAAAGGGGATCGGGAAAGGATCCGGTACTGTTGCTGCGTTTAATTTCCGGTAGTCTACACAGATTCGCAGTTGCTTATTTTTCTTTGGCACGATCACAATTGGTGAAATCCATTCAGCATGTTCTATTGGTACGATGAATCCGACTTTTAATAATCTATCAAGTTCGGCTTTTACCTGTGATGCGTAATTGGGATTCATCCGGTAGCTGGGCTGTTTGTTTGGTTTAGCTTCAGGCTTCAACATGACTCTATGTTGATAGATGTGCGGATCTAATCCTTTCATATCTTTGTAATCCCATGCAAAGACGTCTGAGAATTCGTGAAGTAGTCGAATCAAATCTGCTTTGAATAATTCCGGTAAATTATGCTTTATCTTTACAGAACGCGGATGATCTTCATCTCCTAGATTGTATGTGGTCAGTTGATCTTCAGGGACATAAAACTGTTGAGGTCTCTCTGTATCGTCTGTTGACTTGAAAAATGGTTGTAATTCATCGTCATGGATAGAGACGGTATCTTCCTTCTTAGCTTCGTCGGTGATGGGTACTACTGTACAGATTGAAGTGTTCCAGTTATCTACAATGGACTGTAGATCAACAGTTCCTAGTGAAATTAAGTCAGCGTTATTCTTCAGAAATTCCTCTTCTTCATCATCTGATAGTCCATCTAACATATGGACTGGTTCAGCAAAATATGGTCTAGCGTGAAGCTCGCAAGGTTGTATAGCATCTAATTTTACCACATATCTACGATTTGCTTCTTTAAACGTAAGCTCTTGTGCATACCAATCCTGTACTACCTTCGCATGCTTCAGCCAAGGACAGCCGAAAAGAAGGTTATAATCCACAGTGGATTTCGGCAGATCTAGTATTACAAATGTCATTTTAAAGGTCGTACCTTGTAAAGTGATCGGTACATTTCGTACAAGCCCCAAGGGGTGGACTCTTGATTGATCTGTCATTCTAACAAAAAATTGAACTGGTTCGATTTCGGTCCATCCTAATCTTTTGCATAAGGCCGCCATCGCAATGTTAACACCAGAGCCTCCATCAATCAATACTTGCGTAATCTTATGATTCTTATACCATACTGTAATCAAGGGGACTGAATGATCGACAGTAGAATCAGGTTCCGGTTGAACTGCTGCTGTCGCCTGAATACAAGAAGTCACCGGACTGAGCTGTTGTTGGAACTGTTGTCGAATTCCCGGTACTAATGCTAGTAATTGGCCCAGAGGCACAGTGATAGATGCCTTAGATAAGATTTCCCAAGCCGGTTGAGATTAATTGACAGGCTCTACTGATGTTGAAGTTGATGCCTCTGCTGATGCGGAGGTGTCTACGGTGGGCAATGCATCTGCTGCTGATGATGTTTCTGCTGCTAACTCCCTTTGTTGTGTTCCTTCCTTTGTTAGTGAGGGTTGGGCTACCGGAATAGGCTCTAGAAAGACTGGTAGTTCTGCTGTGGTCCATCGACTAGCTTTGTTATACATTCTGTGTTGTTCACGTACCCCTGGTTCAAATATTTCTACTGCCGGTTGCAATTGTTTACCGGAACGGGTCTGGACTGCAGCAGTCTGTGTTTCTACTGGTGTGATTTGTACCATGTTGGCCATTGGGTTTTGTCGTTCCTTCTTCCTTTGATCATACTCAGCTGCATCTTTGCAAAATCTTCTAATGTGTCCGAATTCACCACAAAAATGATAGCGTGGTGGTGGTAAATTGGGATTTTCCGGTGGTGGTCCGTTCTGCCAGCGGTTCGCATTATAATTGTTGTTCCTCTGTCCTCGGTAGTTTCGATATCCTTGTGGTTGATTGTTTCTCAGTTGCGGAGGTACATAGTGATTTGCTGGCTGTCCATGTTCTTGAATAACAGCATTGACCGTTGATGTTCCCTGTATACTGGCATTGTAGACACAGTTTCCGGTGGTGTGTCCGGCAGTGTTGCAGATAGCGCAAAACGTTTGATTTAGTGCACACTTGGCACTAATATGACCTGGATTTTTGCATGTGACGTAGTATACTTGTCTGGTTATACCTTCAGCCATATTTTTGTTTGTTTTTAACCACTCCAGATCTTACACACATAATGCATATGCATATGCATACATGCATAATTACATGCATACACACACATGAATACATATGCATACACACATACACACGTAGAGAGACATACACACACATACACACACATGCATACATATGCATACATAATGCATATGCATATGCATACATACATGCTTACATGCATACACACACATACACATAGATACATATACACACATAGACACACACACACACGTAGAGAGAGACACACACACATACACACGCACATAAAGAGACATACACACACATACACATACATGCATACATATGCATACATAATGCATATGCATATGCATACATAATGCATATGCATATGCATACATACATACTTACATGCATACACAGACATACACACATATACACACACACACATATGCATACATACATACTTACATGCATACATAGACATACAAACATATACACACACATGCATACATATGCATACATAATGCACATGCATATGCATAGACATATGCTTACATGCATACACATACACACATAGACACATACACACACATGGACACATACATACATATACACATACACACATATACACATACACACATATACACATACACACATATATACACACAATTTTACACACACACATAGACACACACACATACACAGAAACACTTACACATGCATACACACAGACATACACACATAGACACACACACACTTACATACATAGACACACAGACATTCACACATATAAACTTACACACACACAGATACACACACACATATATAAACAAACACATACACACATAGACACATACAGACTTACACACACACATACACACATCCACACACATTTACACATACACATACACATGCATATAGACATATATATCACACATCCACACACATTTACACACATACATACAAATGCATAGAAACATATATACAGATACACACGTATATACACACAGACACACACACATATAGACACACACACATGGACACATACACACATATATATGCATAGACAGACACATAGAGACATACACACATATATATGCATACACACACATAGAGACACATACACGCACACATGCATGCATACATAATGCATATGCATACATACATACTTACATGCATACACACACATGCATACATTTGCATACATAATGCACATGCATATGCATACATACATGTTTACATGCATACACACACTCACATATACACCATACACATATACACACATACATATGTACACATATATATATTGATTTCTAACCTATTTTGTTTTATATGTTAGGTATTATGGATCCTAGTAGATAGAGAAAGGCGAAACTCACTCTCATAAAAAGTCTTATGAGAACAAAAGTTCCATCTGATACTCTAGGGGTCATCATGCATGAGTACTCAGAGATGTCCGATGATGAGCTAGATTATACGATCCAGATGCTTACCCAACGATTAGAGGAGGGCTCTTTTGCGGCTCCACATGCAGGAAGACAGCTATCTGCTCATCGGTATGTTTTTTTTTTCATAAACTTTTTTAATGATATTATAACACATATTTTTATTTATTTTTATCTATCTATTTTCAGGACACCTATATCACCTCCAGATCATGATAGCAGAGCAGAGTTGCCTATGAGGACATGCATAGGCACCTTAGGGCTAGAGTACAATATAGAGCCAGAGGGGAACATTGTGTACATAGGGAATGGATTGGAGTTCAAGAGAAGAATGCGGGCACTATGCGACTCTTACCTGCGCCTTGTCCACTTACCATGGAAGTAAGTATAAATTTTGCATATAAATTGAAATAAATATCTTATGTTTTATTTGCATGATTTTTTTTTATTTTTGTAGTGAGCATGATGAGAGGGATAAAAAATACGTACTTAGTTCACTTGAGACAGAGTTTGGGTCAGGACGGTCGCATAAGAGATGCGGACACTTATGTCTCATCGTCGTGATAATGCACGGTACACATTGCTTTTATGTATATATATGTGGATATGAGTATGTGTGTTTATGTATGTATGTAAGAGAGAGATAGAGAGAGAGAGAGAGAGAGAGAGAGAAAAGAGTGAGACTAGAGGTACAAATACATGCATACACACACATATACATCATACATGCACATTTACACACATATACACATACATGCACATTTATACCTACACACACATACATGCACATTTTTACACACACATACACATGCATGCAGTTACACGCGTATCATGAATACACATAGACACATACACATACTCACATACACATACACATGCATAATCATATGTACACACACATAGACTCATATAATCATATTTGCATGCATATATACATATACACATGCATGCACACTGATATATCTATATGTATATATATATATATATATATATATATATATATATATATATATATATATATATATATATATATATATATATATATATATATATATATATATATATATATATATATATATATATATATATATATATGGCTAAAAAGGTTGAATTAGAGTTTTTAAATTAGTGGTTTTAAAACCCTCATATCAAAATTAGTGTTTTCAAATTAGGATTTTTGAAATAGGATTTTCAAAATAAATAAATCCTAATTTGAAAACACTAATTTTGATATCAGGGTTTTAAAACCCCTAATTTAAAAACTCTAATTCAACCTTTTAGCCATATGATTGAAGTATATGTACACATTGCATCTATTCCTCCGATGTCCTACTAGAGAGATGTCTCTCCTCCCAACCTTATGCCTCTATATATAGCTACTCGAATCAACGAGGATCATAATATATATAAAGATATATACACATCATGTAGATACACATACATAAATATAAAATGGAGTAGATATATTATGCATCACACATACATGCCTAAATGCACACATAAATATATATATACATGCATACATATTTACATGTACACATTTACACATAGACACATATACATATATACATGTACACATCACATATACATGCCTACATGCACACATAAATATAAATATATACATGCATACATATTTACATGTACACATTTACACATAGACACATATACATATATACATATATACATATACACATCACATATACATGCCTACATGCACAAATGTATACTTATACATGCATACACAATTATAAACACTTGCATATATTACATGAATACATGAATATTTTACATAAATGCATATGCATATATACACATATGCATACTAACACATGTATACATATATCACACACATGCACACACATACATATACATGAAATACATATATATGCATACTAACATATGTATACATATAATACACATGAATACACACACATATGCATACATACATGATAAAAATTTGCTCCTCAAAGATAAAGCTATATATAAAATAATTAGGCATACCCCGAGCTTCATGTTCTAACTTAAAAGAACATGATTTCATCTCTCTAGTAGGATTCATCATTATTCAAGTTGAATAAAAAATCTATTAGCTGATATCCATTCAGAAGCTTCAAGTTATTGATCAATAACTAGAGTAGAATTTACTATCTAATCTGCTCATATGTTTTCATTATTGCCATCATTTTGGTAAGACATCAATATAGTCTCATCTTCATTATCCTTATTGATTTCATTTATTTCTTCTATTGTTAAATTTGTGTTCTCATGAGTCACATCATCTATTGATGGATTAATATCGATTTTTGGTAATTCCTCTTCCTCATCAGTAGAATCAGCATCTAGAGTATTATCCTCTTCATCAAAAAGATTAGTATCATTATCACGTATAATGATTCTAATTTCTCTTTCAGATGTTGATGTATCAGTATCTGATGTTGAATCATCAAGAGGACTTTCTTCGATCTCTCTAACAATAAACTATTCAAACAATGACCTACCTCTAGGTTGAACATGAATGACTTGCCACCAAGGGTGAGCATCTTGGTTTTTATAAAAAAATGCTTATTTAATATGCCTAGGAAGAATATATGGTTCTTTAGTAGATCACATTACCTTTGAAGAATCAATTGCCCAAAACCCAGATAATTCCTTTCTTGATGTGGAATTACTACCTTTATACTCAACTCGAAACCAGTCAACCTTCAAAATGACCTGTCAAAATATATAAAAACAAAAACCCATTATTAGGTGCTTTAAAAAAGAACTAAATACCAACAATAGTTCCTACATAACCAAGTTCAGCATCTATAAAGTTCGTGTCTTTTGAGCTAGCACGTGATAGTTGCTTGAAAGAAGCAACAATACTAGAATCCTTTGTTTTACGTGAAGAATCAATGGCTTTGATTCTCATATGTTGTCCAAAAGCCCACATATTAGTGAACATTCGAGCCTGCAAAAGAAATTAAATTAGTAAATAGAAACTAATATACATATATGAAAAAAATAAAAAATCATTAAAATAAAATTACCTTTCGTTCACAACCTATCATTAACTCTCTTTGCTCATCTGAGATTTCTTCATTATTTGCGTTGGCGTGTTGCAAATGACTATATAGCCAATCCATGAAAGAAGATATATCTATAATCTCATTATTATCGAGATTACATCTATATCTTTTGTTTCTTCGCCTTTTACTCCGGAGATCTTGAAGTTCCTGTTCGTACTCGCTAAGGAATGCTTGCATGCATTTGCATTATATGCTACAAAAGTATAAACATCATCCTTTTCTTGAAATGTAAATAAAAATGGAACTCCCTTAGCTGATAATACCTCATTTGTTATTTTTGAAGAAGACTCGTTGGTCCATGCACGTGGAGCTTCTTCATGAACTCTTTCAAGGTACTCACTAATGTAGTACATGCACTCTTCAAGCATCCAACCCTTTGCCATGGATCCTTCTGGTTTTGCTCTTTGTCGCACATAACCTTTTAATATTCCCATAAATCACTCGACCCAAAACATCCATCGAGTGTTGACAACACCTGCAATCTCTATTTCATCTACAAGATGGACTAATAAATGAACCTGAATATCAAAAAATGAAGTAGGAAGTTCTTTCTCCATCAAACATAGTAGCTCTTTGCATTCACATTTTTTTTGTGGGGATGGAGTTTTTGTCAATCCCTTTGGATGTAATCCACCTACACATATCATAAAAAAAATTGTAAAGAAGTTAAATAAAAAATAAAAGATATCCAATATTCATACATATTAAATATAAAAGTATCATAATTACCTTATAAGCGATCCAAGATGATAGATCACATCTCGTACTCCTTTTGTTGTACATCCATCGATAACCAAAGGTAAAATATGTTTCAAAAAGTTATGCTAGTCATGGATCTTTAACCCAGATAAGCTCTTATCATCCATAGTAAACATGTTTTGAAAAGATGCTCCATATCTTGTAGGAGTCTTAATCAATTGAATTCTATTGTTGATAGTTGTATCTCTTTTGTTGTAAGTACCCAAGGAGCAGGTGCATAAGTCGTTTCCTGTCGATGTCTATCAAAAACTAGCCATAACTTTGGTTTTGATTTTTGATCTTTCAAATCATTCCTTGATGCTATGGTATCTTTTAGTCCAAGAAGATGTTGCCATAGTGAATAACCAATATTCTTGAATATATGCATAGGATCAAGAAGATGACATACTTTTAACTCTTTCCAATACTCCAAAGAATACCATATTGATATGTTCTCTACGAGTGCCTATTTTCCTTTACCTCTCTTCACATATTCATTATCTTCATCATCACTGAAGATTTCTGATTCTGGATCTATCAGAGGTCCATCTGTCCATTTTTTATACCAATCCATAGGCATCATAGGTTTTGGACACTCACATGTTTCAAGCTTTCCATTAAAATGTATCACTTCTCTTTTGGATCTTAATGGATGATCATCAGGCAAGAATCATCGATGTCGAAGATACATATTTTTGTTGAGATTCTTACTATATATTGATCTCAACCAATCACCACAATATGGACAAGCTTTATCACCCTTATTAGATATTCTTGCATCATGAAAACGATAAAAATATAATTAGATTAAATCATATTTATTTATATGGATATTGAATAAAAAAATTACATCAATACCTGAACAAACTCCATATCCTGGAAATTCGTGAATAGTCCAAGCCACAATACCACAAACCGTAATATGTCTTTCATTGATGTTTTTCGATACATCAATGACATTAATACCTCTCCATAACTCTTGGAGATCGTCAATGAGAGGAGCAAGATATATATTCATATCTTTAACTTGTCTTTTGCTTGGGATTAAAAGTGAAATCATTAAATGTTCCTTTTTAATGCTAAGATATAGCGGAAGATTGTAGTTTATGACTACCACTAGCCATGTTGACCATTTACAGGATTTCATGGAGAATGGATTAACCCCATCTAATGCAACTCCTAACTTTAGATTCTGTCGATTTTGTGCAAATTCAAGCCATGTAGAATCAATATGCTGAAAAGCAAAACTATCATGAAGAATTTTGATTATTCCATCAGTACTTTTATGATCATGTCCCCATGTCAAAAGCTTTGATAATTTGGGGCTTTGAAACATATGTCTAATCCATGGATCCAATGGAAAATGTCTCAATACCTTTTTTGGGATTTTACCTTCTTCGCCCTTATATCGAGGAGATTGACATTTGGGACATGTCAAAGAGTCTACATATTCACCTTTATATAAAATACAATCGTTAGGACATGCATGTATACATTGATAATCTATACCAAGATTGTTGATTATCTTCTTCATTTCATCATGTGAGGTAGGAAGAATATTCTGACTTTGTAAAAACTTTTCAGATAATAACCTGTAAGTTCATCAAAAAAAGATATATTAAAAAAAGTATATATATATATATATATATATATATATGCATATAATTTTATATATGTGTATGCTTATGTGTATGTGTATGTGGATGTGTATGTGGATGTGTATATGCATGTGCATGCATATACATATGTGTATGTGTATATGTATATATGTATGTATATGTGTTTTATAGGTGTATATGTATGTATATATACGTATGCGTATATGTATGCATATATGTATATGTATGTGTCTATACATGTGTATGTATGTATGTATGTGAATGTATGAATGTGTATATATGTATGTATGTATGCATGTGTAGCTGTGTATATTTGATTTTGCTGTTAATTGTTTTTTGTATATTGTGGTTTGCAGATTTTCATATCTAGACCATTGAATCATCTGGCGGTTTCCCATTTTATAGTCAATCTATTACCTGTCTTGCTAAGCTATTTACAGATATTAAGTATTTGTTACCTATGAAGGTATTAAGTCATATGTAAAATGGGAGGATCAAATTTATCGCGAATATTTTGAAAGATGCATTAATACTTTTAAGAGATGGGCAGACAAAAAGTGTCCATTCAATTCAAGTTCTTGTTCTTACCTTATCTAAAGTAAGAATAAAAACCTGCATTGAATGGAAACTTTTTGTCCGCCCATCCTTTAAAATTATTTTTCCATCCTTCAAAATCTTCAAGATAAATTTGCTCCTCCCATTTTACATATGACTTAATACCTTCATTGGTAACTGATACTTAATATTTGTATTCAAAATAGTTAGCAGCACAGGTATTAGGTCGACTAAAATAGGAGAAACATATGTGTTAAGAAGATTCTCAAGGTTGGGTGGACAATTCTAAAGGCTAGATGGACAAAACATCTTCATTTGATATAGGTATGTATAATTTGACCTTACTTTCATAACATGTGTATGTGTGTATATGTGTGTGTATGTTTATATATGCATATATATATATATATATATATATATATATATATATATATATATATACATATATATATATATATATATATATATATATCCATATATATATATATATATATATATATATATATATATATATATATATATATATATATATATATATATATATATATATATATAAATGGATAGAAAATTGAAAATTATACCTTAATAGTGTCGAAACAAATACATTATTCCATCCAAAACGATCGCACTTAGTCGTTTCAAACGACTTCCTTCATATACATGCTTTAGACATTCCTCTCGAAGATATTTCTCATTTTTAGAAATATCAATGCTCTCACTGACATTTTGATACCAATCCTCAATAAAATCTGCCATGCCATCATCTTCATCATTGTCGCACAAATCTTGTACTTTATCTTCTTTTGAATATAGAACTTTCAACCTTGCATATTCCACATGATCACTTTTGCGTAGCCTCATCATAGAAGCTTCTGATAAATGAGGTCTTATTGGAAATTGTGAATGGTGTTGAGGAATATCATCAACATCATACGTTGGAATCTACACATATAAATAAAATTCATTAGTATTCCATAAATGAATAAAAAGTAAACTTTAAACATAAAATTAAATATATAAGTTATTAAATATGGATAGAAAATTTTTATTCTCTCTAGCTAAAAAGTGCTCTTGGAGGTCTACGCCATCCATAATTCACTAATAGTTCATCACCAGCATGTAATGTAGTAATAGCATTAACAACTATGTATCTTGATACATCTCTACTCATGTATGGTGATTCATGACTAATTTCATGCTCCTCAAATGTGCAATTAGTCCTTGAACTATTATGTAACCTTGGACTACTATTTATTAAACCTGCTATATTTCCATGTGTGTAAGGTCTTCCATCAATATATAATCTTTCATTTTCTGCATCTAAAATCCTTCTACTAGTAAGGGATGCTGCGTTCAAGCATATTCCATAAGTACTCATGCTTTGAACATAACATGAAAGTCGATGCCAATCTCCCCAGCCATATATAGGACCACAAAATGACATAAGAGTGACTTCAGAGTTCGGAGGCACATACAAATACTCTACAATAAAGAGACCACGACCATCATTAGTAATAGTGGATGGAGCAATCATATAGCGATTACCCCAAAAGTTGAAAACCTCTCCATCTAAAGGAAGTGGTCCTCTATTCCATCCTCCATATCTTCTTCTATCATATGTTTGTACTACAGAACGATCATGAGCTGGCAATGGATAATCTCCAGCCGTTTCAGTCTCTAAAATACCCAAGCATTATCATGTTGACCAGGTGATGGTGCACGCTCAAAAGTACCATACTTTGCCTCATGTTCAATACATTCCAATCGTGGTCTTCGATACAGGCCATAACAAGAGTTACACCAACATATAATATGCTCTTGATAGTAAAATTCATCATAATTCCTATCGAAGGACAAATGTGAAGTCATTGCATGGGTAGGAGGTGGTGGAGTACCTTTTGATTGATCAGAATCTGATTATAATAAGAAACAAAAAAAAATATAAGTTATGTATCCATCAAATATACTTAAAATTAAATGTTTGATATACTTACAGTATATAGTCGTTGCACGATGAGGAGACGGTGGTGGAGTTCCATCTGATTGATCAGAATCTACAAATAATGGTATTTGATATTAATAATCTAATTATTTACATACACAAAAAATTCACATATACATATTTACACATACACACATATTCACATATACACATTTACACATACACACATATTCACATATACACAAATACACATTATTGTGGGATAAATGCATGTATTTTGTATGAATGAGTGTATATGCATGCATGTGTGTGTACGTATATATGTGGATATGTATATGTGTGTTTATGTTATATGTATGTATATGTGTATATGTATGTGTATACGTTCACGTATATGTGTATGTGTATGTGTATGTGTGTGTATATATGTGTATGTATTCTGATTTTTTTTTCTGTTTGAGATTAAATTAACAGGAGATATTGTATGGTGGAAAAAAATAAGAGGCGACCTAACATACCACCTGAGACATGGCAGTTTTTTCGTAGATAGCTACGTCTTCAGGAGTCATTTCCTCAGCAGAAGGTATACAAATTAATAGTTTATATTTATAATTTTCATATATTTTAGTAATTTTTTACATTTAATTTATGTATTTCTTTTTTCTTAAATAAAAAGGCTGCTGCAAAGAAGAGAGTTGAGTCGGGCCACACATCGCACCTATGCCAAATTGGCCATCATGGTTTTGTAGCTACATTTGTAAGTAAATGTGTTATTGTGAGTATATTTTTTATTTTAGTTAAAATGCAAGAAACTAATCTTTTTTATTTGTTCAATGCAGCGAAAGGATTATGGTCGATATCCTACGAAACATGAGATTGAGTATGCTACACATTTTGGATATCGGCGTTTGAGCAAGTATATGCAAGATCATCCGGATGCCTTTGTGAGTATTATTAAATTTTATATAATTATTTTATTTTTATGAATGGTTTAGATGTTTTACTTATTTATGTTTGTTATATGTAATACAGGAGTATTATGGAGAGGAAGATATGGATGAGGTGGAGAGACACACACAGGAGGGACGATCTCGATCATCACAGGGTGATCATGATGATGAGGATGAGGATGATCAGGATGATCATGATGCTACTGCTGATGATGATAATCATGATGATGATGATTAGGATTCTTGATTATGACATTGGATTATATGTATATATATATATATATATATATATATATATATATATATATATATATATATATATATATATATATATATATATATATATATATATATATATATATATATTTATCTATATATTTTTCATTTCAATTATGTTTTGAATTGTGTGTATGATATTAAGTAATGACGAGTTTTGTTCTATTGATTGTTATTATTGTTTATATTAAGCATGTGTTTTAATGCTTTAATCATATAATTCATTCATATGTGTGTACGTAAGTGTATATGTATGTGTGTGTATATGTATGTATGTGCATGTGTATGTGTGTGTATATGTATGTATGTACATGTGCATGTGTAAGTGTATATGTGTGTATATGAGTATGTGCATGTGCATGTGTATGTGTGTGTATATGTATGTGCATGTATATATGTAACTCTATGTGTATAGGTGTGTATGTGCATGTATATGTGTATATGTATGTATGTGCATGTGTGTGTGCATGTGTATATGTGTGTGTACGTATGTGCATATATATGTGTATATATGTGTATAGTGTATGTATATGCATGTGTATATGTATGAAACATGCATGTGTATGTGGATGCATTTCCATTTGCATCCATGTACATGCATGTGTATGTGCATATACATGTATTTAAGTATATGTTAATGTGTGTATGTGTATATATATATGCAATAATGCATGCATGTAAGTTTTTTTATGTGGTTGTAGAAATGTTTGTGCATATGCATGTGTATGTGTGTGTATGTCTAAGTGTATGTGCACATGTATCTGTGTGTATATATGTGTGTGTATGTGCATGTGTATATGTGTGAACGTGCATCTTCATCATGTATAAGTGTATATGTGCATATCAATAAGTGTGAGTATGCTATCTAATGAAAATAACACAATTCAAATGATATACAAAGAATAGAAATTGTACTTACAATAGTTAGCCATACTTTTTGCTTGGTTAGCTTCTTGAATAACCTACAATAAAGAGAGAGAGAGAGAGAGAAGAGAGAGAGAGAGATAATATCTATATTTGGAACCTTCATACTAGTTATATCCAAACATGATTACCTCATTTTGATACTTTCGTACATATATGCATACATATACACACACATTGGATTTGGTAGAGAGCTTAATAAATGTGTTAACTTAGTTGGTTGGGCCCTTTGCTTCTCAAGGCTAGTGCAAGGGTTCAACCCCTATGGGTTGGGGTTGCACATCACTTATCAATTAGGTGGCGAGATGTTGAAACCAAGCCCTTCGGACTACTCGGTTCAAATCAATTATCTCATTTGATTTTAGGGCCATCTTTTCTCACTGTTTGCTTGAGTGTGCTATTCAGCTTTGTATCCTAGTAGTTGTTAGGTGTCTAACCCATGCTTTTTAGGATTTGATGGGTCTCGTAAAAGCTATCCCCACCTTTCATTGTACTTTCAAGTTAATGGAAGCTAATCGGAAAGAGTATATCTCAATGATCGAACTTCCATTAAAAAAGATGTCTCTTTCTACTAACCTAACCAATGTCACTACATACTTTCTCTCTCAATAATGAATATCACATGATTTTTTCGTATGGAAGACTGCAAGTGTTAGGAGTTCAAAATCTTCCCCTCACTTGTGAATATTCTAATAAAATTTTTAGGGCTTATGTTTTTATTTTTATGAGGAAAAGCAATTCTTCTCAGCCTAATCTAAACCAGTGTGGTGTAGTGGTAATCTTTGAATGCCCTTAGGTGAAGTGCCTGAGTTCAAATCCCATTCATTGGGTATGTTCATTTTTCAGGCTTATTCAAATGTATCCATGCCTCTACTTAAGAGGTTATTTGGGCCTACTCCTTTGTATGTGAAATGTGAAAAAAAATGCATTAATCTTAATAGCTTGGAACCTTCATCCAAAGAAGGTATCACTATTACTAGGTTTACATGCTTTTTTATACTCAAATTGAAGAACATGTGCATCCAAAATTGGTTTGTACTCCATGCTTAGTAGGTTTCGTATATCTTGGTTGAGCAAGAAGTATCAATTGTACATACCTTGAATTGTGAGGCTAATTTGGTTGTTGGAAACCTTATTCTACCACCAGATCATTAGAGTGCATTGGTTGTTGAAAAACTAAGTATTTCATGCTTCGTCGAAGCATGTTGAGTTGCATTATCACTATGTTAAGAAATATGTTCTGCAAGAGAGAGATAGATGAGCTTGGATTGTGAATTAGATATCATTGCAAAGCTTCTTACAAAGGTTTGATTTTTCTTCCTTGCTGCATAAGTTAAGGATTTTTCTCATGCATGAATGCCATCTCTGATTCATTACAACCACACATACTAGTGATGTGTGTGAACACACATGTGTATTTTGATAGTCTTTTGTCTATGGTGAATAGTTTTTTTTTTCATATGGCTTCTATATATGCCCATAACTATAATGGGTCACATATCTCTCTATATTTCACAATTTTTAATATCACCTAGCTTTGTGATCATGAGTTGCTTGTATGCATTCACACTCCCCATACATGAAAACACACTCCCCATACATGAAAAGATTTGTACCTCTCTTCTTTCTTCACATTGTCTAATGTCAAACTCCCGTGACATATAAAGGTTGAGCTCTCCAAAGGAAATTCTCGATAAAAAGGACATTATGAAAGTAAAAGCACAGCATCTGAGATATCACATATGAAAGTTGTAGCATTTCTCTCAAGGTATATGACATGAAGCATGGTCAATCATCAAATTATAATAATTTTGAGCAACTACACACAAACACACACACACACATGCACTCAATTATCAACTTCGGCCACTCTCTACCACTTGCTTAATCATCCATCAATCATCAAATTATAATAAATACACACACACTCACTCAATCATCAACTTCGGCCCCTCTCTACCACGTGCTTAATCATCCATCAATCATCAAGTTCATCAGCCACTCTCTACCACGTGCTTAATCATCCATCAATCATAAAGTTGTAATAAATTTTGAGCAAGTACACACACTCAATCATCAACTTCGGCCACTCTGTACCACTCCCTCTCAACAACCTTCACCAAGCTAACCAATGTCACTACTACATATACTTTGTCTTTAGCTAGGTAGTAGACAATACTCATAATAGTGACGTAATCTCTATATTTGGAATCTTCATACTAGTGATATCAATCATTTCTACCTTTGGAAGTTCGTCCTCTAACATCTATAAGACTCATAATAGTGATGTAATCTCTATATTTGGAATCTTCATACTAGTGATATCAATCATTTATACTTTTGGAAGTTCG
This sequence comes from Ceratopteris richardii, assembly GCA_020310875.1. Classification (NCBI taxonomy): domain Eukaryota; kingdom Viridiplantae; phylum Streptophyta; class Polypodiopsida; order Polypodiales; family Pteridaceae; genus Ceratopteris; species Ceratopteris richardii. The sequence continues at coordinate 123,843,494 of CM035407.1, forward strand.
TCCTCTAACATCTACATCTACAGATGCAATAGTCCTATATATCTATACACGGATATCCAAACATGATTACCTCATTTTCATACTTTGATACATATATGCATACATATACGCACACATTGGATTTGGTAGAGAGCTTAATAAATGTGTTAGCTTAGTTTAGTTGGTTGGGCCTTTTGCTTCTCAAGGCTAGTACAAGGGTTCAACCCCTATGGGTTGGGGTTGGACATCACTCATCAATTAGGTGGCGAGATGTTGAAACGAAGCCCTTTGAAAGACCATTTGGCTTTCGGGCTACCCAGCTCAAATCAATTATCTCGTTTGATTTTAAGGCCTTTCTGAGTGTCTCCTTAAGTGTGCCTTTGACCTTTGTATCTTAGTAGTTGCTAGGTGTCCAACCCATGCTTTTTAGGATTCGATGGGTCCCATAGGTGGTATCCCCACCTTTCATTGTACACAATGATCGAACTTCCATTAAAAGAAAATATCTCTTTCTACAAACCTAACCAATGTCACTACATACTTTCTCTCTCAATAATGAATACCACATTATTTTCTCCTATGGAATACAAGAGTTAAGAGTTCAAAATCTTCCCTTCACTTCTGAATATGCTTATAGGGTTTATGTTTTTTTTTAATAAGGAAAAGCAATTTTTCTCGGCCTAATCTAAACGAGTGTGGTGTAGTGGTAAGCTTTGAATGCCCTGAAGTGAAGTGCCTGTGTTCAAATCCCATTCATCGGATATGTTCAACTTTCAGACTTATTCAAATGTATCCATGCCTCTACTTTGGAACTTGGGTGTGTATGTTTCAAATTCATTGTACTTAAAAAAAAAAAACAAATTCATCTCGGCCTTTACTTGGGTGTAGTAATTCCTTGGCAGGTTGGTTAGTATTATGGCTTTGAGGTGGGTTAGAGACATCCTGTGACACACATAAGTGAACTGCACCACAACAACATGACTCCGCATATGCAAAGTCAACATTTGGAATAACGGAACCGACTGATCTACAGCTGACATTTACTCTGGAAAGCGTGTGAGACTGTGAGGAGGACGTGAGGAACTCTAATGGGAAATTAAGAGAGACAGAGCAGACTCGGGGAAGCTACTTACTTGGCAGTGGAGGGGACTCGGGACTCGGCTTAGTCGCCCCCTAAGACTCGGTCGGAGTCGGTCCGATAGCCTCGTATATGCTCTCGAAGACCTTGTCCCCCAGTGACTTTCTTCCTGCTTTGTCGACGAATGAACAAAAGCATGCGCAGCTGAACTGCTGTAGCTACTGACAGATTGCTTACGCAGCTTGCATCAGTCGAGCATCACTGAACTTCGGAAAATCCTTTGAAGAGGCTTGTTGAAGCTGCGTGGCTTGTTGAAGCTCAGTGCTTCTGCTATTAGCTATCCCTCGGAAGTCTTTCAGTTTCTGCGACAGACAGATGCTTGGCTGAACCACACAGGCGGCTTTGAGGTTTCTTGCGCAGAAGGGATGCTTGTCTGAACGCGCCACTCCGTTCCGGCTCCCTTTCCTATGCGCACCTCGTGCGTATTGTCTAGGATGATGACGCCCATGGCGATGCTGGTGGCGAAGCTGGTGATCATGCAGCTCATGCCCCTGCAGGTCGCTTCTGGCGTTGAGAATCCTGATACGACGTCCGGTGCGAACGGTTTCGACGCTTTCTTTGTTTTCGGGGATTCGCTTCTGGACCCTGGCAACAGGGATCTTTTGCAGCCAACTGCAATCGGTTTGCCTTTCCCTCTCATTGACGCTCATCATCTGCCTTATGGTCGCGATTTTGTAACACATGAGCCCACGGGGCGCTTCTGCAATGGTCGCATTGTGTCAGACTTTCTCGGTATGGACATGCGTTTTTTGCTTTGCAGTGATATGTGTGTGTGTGTGTGTGTGTGTGTGTGAGAGAGAGAGAGAGAGAGAGAGAGAGAGAGAGAGAGAGAGAGAGAGAGAGAGAGAGAGAGAGAGAGAGAGAGAGAGAGAGAGAGAGAGAGAGAGAGAGAGAGAGAGAGAGAGAGAGAGAGAGAGAGAGAGAGAGAGAGAGAGAGAGAGAGAGAGTTCACTGCACGATTTTTTGCAGCTTCCTTCATGGGATTCCCTTTTACACCACCATATCTCAAAGACAAGAGCAATATCCTGCAAGGTTGCAGTTTTGCTAATTCGGGGTCAAAGATTATGAACAAAATCAGTCGCTACCAGGTAATCCATTTTCATATTACGTGTTAAGACAATCCAGAGTCAGTGAAGCAGGTGATTCCTTTTAGAAAGAATTTGGAGATTTGACATCCATAGAGGCGTATACACTTATGTTCAATTTATGTGATTTGGCATGCTATTTTCGTAATGCAGTAGTTTAGTCCTTGGAGATTTGCTCAGCACTTCTTGATCAATACAGTCCTTATGTGACATGCCTCGACGTTTGAAGGTTAATGCTAGTTGACCTATGTTCAATTTATGTGATTTGGCATGCTGTTTTCGTAATGCAGTAGTCTAGTCCTTGGAGATTTGCTCAGTACTTCTTCATCAATACATTCCTTGCATGTGACATGCCTCGACGTTTGTAGGTTAATGTTAGTTGACTGTTTTCAACTTTGGCTTTGCTCCCTGGTAGCGAAGACTACAGTGAAAGATGGACGGTCTACATGTTCGAGGATTCAATCTCCTCCATGTTCTCATTGGAATCCATGATGGATTGTCAATGCAGTTTTAATCATTTATGAAAATTTGTACATTTCAGAGATTGAGTTTGTGTCGAATTGTAAAACAGGCTTTGCTGCTTTTCATCATATGGCTACAGTGCAGTTATAGATGTATTGGTTCAAATTATGGTAGTGAAGATAACAGTGAAATGTAGATGGACTACATGTTTGCGGGTTCATTCTCTTCGATGTTTTTATTAGGAAGGGCATTTTCAGATGATTGATGAAAATGTGAAAAATCCTTGTACATGGTTCAGATGATTGATGAAAACGTGAAATATTCAGTGGGTTGAAATTATGCATTAAAGTTGTAGGATTAGCACTGCTGCTTTTCATCATGCTAACCAAAATGCATTTGTAATTTATAACTTGGCAATTATCAAGACCCTTGCAAAAATGGTTTGAGCAAGGTTTGATAACGGTTCCTTATGTTGGTCCCAGTTCCCGCGGCTCAATTTTATCGACCAGGTTCGTCTCTTTGGAGATGTGCAGCAGCAATTGCAATCAAGATTGGGTGCTGATGGGGCAGCTTATCTTATCTCACGTTCCCTCTTCCTTACAGCTCTTGGATCCAATGATGTGATGGCCGATTATATACTGAATCCAGTCCAACGGGCCAAGCTGACAAGGCAGGCCTTCTACCAGACACTGATTGCTACCTATGCCCAGATGCTCCAGGTACAGCACTGCACAAAATCTCCCTCTATCATCCTGAACTTATTTGCATAAATGTCTGGAAAAGTTTTCTGGCTTGGTTTGCTATCATCCAAAAAATGAGCTCTGCATGGGCCTTGTAAGGATCCCTATTTTTTGGGGGTTAAAATTGAGATTGTAATAGATTAAGGGGACAGACAAAACCACCAGTATTTTTCTCTTTTAGAGTATAGGATTGCTAAAAAAGATTGAAGTGAGTGCTCAGTCAAACAAACCATTAGATTTATCCTATGAATGGTTAGGATTTAAAGAAATGGGGAGATCCAATCCTTGTGTGGGAGGTTGGAGTAGCACAGCAGAGAGAGAAGCTTGAACTTGCAGTCAATCACAGCCCTTCATGTCCAAATATCCAATGGCATAGAGAGATTGGTGCTGATCCAAAATTGGGACTTCCTCATATCTGCCCGATATGTGCTAGATCTAACAATGCGGTGTGGTTTCCGCTGATCTGGAATTCATAAATGATCTGTGCCGCCCGATTGATGGCTTATGCAAGGGATCACATGGAAAGGCACCCTCCATCAAATGTGTTGATCTATAGCCCGTAGATCTTGGGATGATCCAATGACGTACAGCAAAAGGCACCTTTTCACAGGATGAATCATCTTCAGCCCTTAAATAGGAAAGCAAATCCAATGGCTAGCATGCTTTAGCACATTTATTTTTCATCATTGAAGGGGAGCCACACAAATTTTGCTTGATCCAAGAGGCTATCTACAAGGGTGGTGTGACGTTCGCAAGATAACACCATCCCTTGGATCTTTTGGACCATCCAACGGCTGTGATCCAGAAATTTGGAACCCCAAACCACTTCATAACAAAATGTCCCACAAATTCCAGCAGAAACCAAGGGAAGCCTAGTCTTAGTCTAGCGGATCACGAAACTGGATTATGAAACTAGACTTTGTCCACTGCTTTCTCCCATCGGTGGATCACTAAGCAGCCCTTAATCCAAAATGCCCAAAGAGGGCTCATTTTTCCCCTAATGATGTGAGTGAAATTTGAAGTAAGAGAGAGGCATAGCTTTCTGGCATCTGGCCTGTTTGTTTTAGTCTGACACTATGCACGCATGCACCATTGACTGCATGGTGCTGGTTGGCTGATACTTTTCTTTCACAATCCGTTCCTTAAGCCCCCACATTGATTTGCTAATCATCAATTAATTTGCATCTCTGTTCAAATACGAAATCAGTTAATTATTTGAGTAGAATGATATTGACACATGCATGGTGAATGAACCTCAAAAATCTCAGGGCTAGCTTGCACATCTTTTTCGGAAATGTGAAAATCTCATCCATGAACATCCTAATGGTGAAAATTGAAATATGTTTGTACTTTTCTCAAAACCAAATCTGGTATCTTTTGTAAGGGCTATTACAAGTAACAAGCTTCAAAATTGAGCACCAATATTAGCCATGCTTGCCCAGAGTAGTGTTATAGGATTCTCTTTAGAAGCATAAACAATTTTTATGCTTTCCTATAATCTACACACCATTCATACATATACAGCTATATCATACATGACTGAGAAATTATATTTAAGTATTGTAGTAATAATAATGCTACCTATGGAGTAAAAGGTTTAGCCTTCTAATGACAGCTGTATGATACATGACACGGAATATGTAGAAGTCTCTTGGCTAGGGTTCTCCAGTGATGTTTATGCTGCTTATGGATTACAAATTTTAGTCCTCTAGTAGTCTCCTTGAAAATATCTCACACAATTGAAAGTTGGAGTCTGATATCCGATTGCTAGATGCAATTAGGTCAAACTGATGCACATGACGTTGGAAGTGGTGAAAATGTGGAGACTGCCTTGGACGATGAGTGATGATTACATTAGAGATAAACACGCAGTGGCTCATGACTATTTTGATGGTTGCCTGGCTAATAATTATTCATTATAACTAATGCAGATTATCTAAAATTAACAACTAAATAATCCTCTTGTTACGAATCTTTATCTGTTGAAACATACGAATGTATTGAAATTTATGAATTTTATGAGTTTGTTAGAATATATGATGGATATATACTATTTTTTAAGCTCTTATTGGAAATAGTCCTGAAACGCTTTATGAGACTCAATAGGAATGAGTTTTCCTTCAGCGACAACCACGGATAACTATGTGCGAATTCCAGATTCAAAGTTCAACGTTCTAAGAACAAGGAGACACTTTTATCAATGATGCTCAGTTTTCCTTCAGTGGCATGGCATAATAGTCTGTTAATGGATTCTATTTTCATGAACGCGGTCCATCAGTAAAGTGATTGGAGAGGTATAGATAGGGAAAGCACATGCAGTCCCATTGCGGGATAATGGGTGAATCATCTATCCCATGCTTGAGTCCCTGAGTTGGCCTGGTGCCATGGTGTGCGGATATTTTTGGGTAATTTATGCATTTTATCGCGCATGCGTTTGCGACCTCGCATTTTTCATAACTTGAACGAATCTAGAAGGCTCTTATGAACCATTTCAATTTCTTAACAGAGCTTATAGGTGTATGAAGGTTCCCCTTTTTTTAGTAATAGCGGTTTGCACAATTGCAACCGATTATCGGGTAGTAAAGAAGAGCTGTTTGTTGATATTTAGCTCACCCGTGCAAAAGTTTGTGTATGTTCAAGGATAACGAAGTCACATGTGGCACTGTATGCATACCTGTTTGTGAGTACAGCAGTTCCTAACCACATGAGAGAGAGAGAGAGAGAGAGAGAGAGAGAGGGAGAGAGAGAGAGAGAGAGAGAGAGAGAGAGAGAGAGAGAGAGAGAGAGAGAGAGAGAGAGAGAGAGAGAGAGATGCATAATACTTTTTTCTATGGCTGTAATTTATGGATTGCAGTACGATTTCTCTCATGTGGCTCCTTTATGAGCACTTTAGACACTTCTATGCGGCCATTCTGCGTTTGTGTAGCGAAAAAGTCACCGAAAAATGAAATGCATTTGTTTTGCATATTTTAATGCATTGTTTTTTCTCATACAATGGAATCTTCCTAAAGAACCCTAAAACTTTGTTTTGATTTGCTGTCGTTGATTGCAGGAACTTTACAGATTGGGGGCACGCAAGTTTGCTGTAGTGACAGTCCCGGCGGTGGGCTGCATCCCGGCGCTGCGGGCGTTGCTGGTAGATGGTGGGGCGGGTCAGCGGCTAGGCGCGCCACTGCCCATCTGCGCAGACGGTGCCAATGAAATAGTAAATGGTTTCAACGCGGCCTTGGGGCAGATGGTTAACCAGCTCCAGGCTGATTACCCCGATTCCCGGTTTCTTCTCCTCGACACTTTCAAAATCACAGTCGATGCTGTCACGTACCCAATGAAATATGGTAGACGCATTTAATACTTTTAAAAGAAGATGTTCGCTTTTCACTTTTTGTTTTCCTCGTGTTCTCACTTCATTTGGATGGTAGCGAGACCCTTTCTATTTTTCCTCTTTACCCTCTAGATTTTCCATATGCATTTATGCTTCGAGAGCCAAAATCTGATGACCACTGAGGACAACATTGTCTGCAACAATGGATAGTGACTTTATTAGAAATTCCCCTTCTACATTTCAACTCCTTTTCCTCTAAAGTCTGTCATTCTTTAGCAGAGCTTCATTTTTCTCTTGGCTTAGCTAAAGCTTCCTTTACAGGTGGTGGTTCATGCTCACTTGTAGCGTTCCTTTACCTTTTTATCCATTAATTTTAGATGTTAAGAGTTCTGTCATAAAGGAATCATCTTCCTTTTTGGATAAACGTCTTGTTATTCTGTGCCACTCTAAGGCTTAGAGGTAATTCTAGGACCTCTTGGATTTTTTTTTATTTTTTTTATTTTTATTTTTTGAGAGTACAATGAATTGGAAAGACACACACACCCGACCTTGTAAGGTAGAGGCACCCATCTTGGGGAACTCTGAGGCATCCAGCCCTAGGCGGGACTTGAACCCTGGCCATCTGCCTAGGAGTACAAGGCACATCCGCTAAACCACGCCCGCTGGATAGCGTCTTGGATGTTCTCCTTTGTTTGACGGTGCAAATCCAGACCCTTCAGCAGGATTTGGGGTGAAGAATCTTTACTGAAAGCTTACAAATGTTCGTTTGTGGTATTGGAGCCTTGTTGGCTGAAAGGAGTGAGACTTTTCTTAACATATTTGTCTCACTGCCAGTGCTTAGTTATTCGGTGTGTGAGCGAAGCTCTGTAAGTGAATATGTGAAAATCAGCAGGAACTTTGATTTTGTGTGCTCATATGCAGGGTCTGCAATCTTAGTTTATCCAGCTTCAGCCGTGGTTCTTCTGATCCTAATCTATATTTAAACATTAAGCAAAAACACAACCATTCTGTAATAGGATAAGGAAGAATGTGGTGTACGAAACATCTTATCATCCATCATGGATATTCAGATATGATTTATCAGGCCTCAGCTGATATACCTGTGGGATTTCTGGTTGATTTGAATCTGATCAAATTTACTTAGCATTATCGAGTGTTGTATGTTGAACATTTTTCACCCTTTAGAGGTTCATTTAGAACACAACTTTTTCTGAAGTGTCTGTATATTGAAAAGGTGAGGGACTCATTGTTTACTTGTTTTTATGCTACAGGATTTCTATATGGATTCCAGCCTTGTTGTGGCTACACAGAAAATAGAGTAATCCCTGTTTGTAACAATAGGTCTACTGCAGTTTGTGAAATGGCTGCTGAGCATGTTTTCTGGGATTTTGCACACCCCACTGAAGCTTTCAACTTAGTACTTGCGAGAACATTTTGGGAAGGGTCTTCTCCTAATGTCTACCCCATGAATTTGCAAGAGCTAGCAAGGATATGATACGCACCTGCATAAATTTTGATCATAATTCATCAAACTTAATAAAGGCTAGTGCCTTCATTCTTTGTATTCTAGTAAGGAAGCCACACACACACACCCACACACACAAACACCCACACACACACACACACACACTGATTTCAGAGGTTGCCAAATCACCATCTGATTGCTCCCCAGATTAGAGCTAACTTCTAATAAGGCGAAAATATATGACATCTTCATGTAATCCAGATATCAATCATTTGTGAAGCTGTTACTACATATAAAGAAAATATGTTTCTCTTTAAATCATCCAAACATTATGAAGGATTTTATGGTTATGTGCAGTTAAAGATGCTTGCATGCAGGTCTCCTTGAAAATGTTTTCTGTGTGTTGAGGCTTATTACACGACGTGATGTGACTTAATAGAACAGTCTATCCTATTCTGGATATAAATTCCTAGGTAATATTGCTTCAAATGCCTTAATAATCAGTACATGTGGTAACATTATGTGACTCAAATAAATCATTGTGCAATGAATGTCAGACCTGATGTCTATGTATAAGAGAATCAGTTAAATAACTCACTTATTTAGAATGCATTCGAAAAGGTAAGTAAAAAATGTTCTCCTTTTCTGATAATGCTTCCTGTTTTTCTAATTCTGAATCATGAGAAATTCATGTCATATTATCCAAGATGTGATCGTTCTCACGAATTCTTAGACTTGTGATATCTGATTGTACCATCTCTCAACTTTCTTCAATCCGTTGCCCTATTCCTCACGAATATGTTCTATATTTACTGCAACAAAGGCATGTAGTTTTCAGTTCCTTCCTACTCACTATCAGGACCCTTGTCATGCCCTCCACTAAAGGACCCTTACCCTAATGCATAAGAATAGTTTGTACTTTTCTTGGCTCGAAGGCAAAGCTAATGCAGGATGAATAGATACCAAGAAAAAAGTTAGGATGTCCAAAACTAGGGGATGTCAACAAGGAGCTGGAAGAAGATTAGTATTACATAATGATTGAAAAGATAAGTATTCACGTTATTAATTTCAGTTGCTGTTATATTGATCTCAAGACCAATGATTAATGATCCTTTAGTCACTTTTACCTGTTCCCAGCCATTCTGCAAATGATTATCCTAAATTGAATTACTAGAAAAGGCATGACGTGTATTGTAATGAAAAATGTGCAAGAGTCAAGATGCTATCAGAGGGCTCAAAAAGATATAGTAGGGTTTTTATGACAATTCCCTTGTCTTTGCTATGTGCTTTACATTTTTAATTCTTTTTACCGAGTACAATGAATTGGGAACACACTCGCACACCCGACCTCATAAGGTAGAGGCATCCATCTTATGTCCAGCCGAGACTTGAACTCAAGACTTCCTCCCAGAGACTCAAGGTAGAGGTTACGCGGGCTCGGATAATGCTTTACATTCTTGTCTCAATGCATTCACCCAAGTTTCAGAATCTCTACAATGTTTGAATATAGGATGACTTAGAAGCTTTGATTGTTCTAGTTAGCATGAAAATGACTCAGTAGGGAAGAGTCTTGGTTGATGTTGATAAATAAAGCTCCATTTAGCTGAAGACATATTCTTTAGATGACATTAAACCTAGTTGCATATCAAAGCTAGGTTGAGTAGATAATTGTCTCTCCTAGTAATACATGTTCTGAAAGTAGTGTTTGGCTCATAAAATTGAATCTTTTCACTTATCCCATAATAAGAGAAATTGTGGGGCAAAATGGAAATATTCTTGCTCCTTAATAGAAGCATTTTTCTGGCAAAGAAAAGTAATTTCGATTCATTTCCTTTCTTCTTTCCTTGGGTTCAGTCCACTATAGATTTCCAATGTCTATTTAAGGTCTCACATTCCCTCATACTTTTTGAAAAATTAATTGCATTAGCATATTCTCTTGCATCCAATTAGAGGATGTTAGGGCCTTTGAAAACTTAGGTGCCATCTTGTTGGATCCCAATAGTTCTCTTCTATCAGATAATACATGATTGGATCATCCTCTTTGAATTCTAAAATTCTAACGCCCGTGAAGCTTTCTTGATAATTATGTCCCTATATATATGTTTATTGCTTCCTAACAATCTTGTTTTTTTGAGGACAAAGTGCCATCTTATTTTTTATCAAGATCCAATCTTCATGTCTTAATCTATGTGTTAATCTTAAATTATAAAGGGTCTTGAATCGTGTTTCTCTACCCCATATAAAACTTTTCTAAAGCATCAATTAGGATTCTTGGTATGAGCGTACACAAGTTTTTGTTGGAAAAATAGTGGAAAATCAAGAAAAACAATCTACGAGTGACATTTGTTTAATCAAATATGGAATGCGTTTAATCAATATGGAATGTATAAGGTGGGACCCTACATCTAAGTCTCGAACATTTTACAATTGTGAACTAATGTTCATTTCAAATATCAAAATTTTGTTCAAAGGAGAAGTTTGAAAAAGCCAATATTGGTTTTTAGAAGATGATGTAATGACCTAACATTCTACTCCAATGAGTTCAAGCCTAACATATTAAATATTATGATTCAATATTTTTTTGCACACCAAAATACAAATAGTAATGGTACCTCTAGGTTTAATGTATGTATTACCTCCCAAAGCTTGTGTGATGAGGAGACTTGCTAAAATATTGCATTTATGCAATAATCATCAGTCGAGGTGGTTTGCTTGCACACTAATGTTGGAGTTAATGAGTGAGGATGCACACAAACAACATGAGGAAGAAGTTTCGGAGCACAACATTCCATGTATTCCTAGCTATGCAATGTTCAAAGAGAAGTAGCCCATTAGCATTATGGGCATATATATAAGTTGGGGGATAAACCTCCTAAATAGGGAAAAAAGTGCCCAAGGGGTATTAAGTATGTCCTCACACATCACTACCAAAATATTAATAAACACTCTTGGGAGTAATGTGGTGAACAAAATGTCAGTATTTATGCATAAGGAAGTTCCAAGCACGGTGGACAGATAAATCCACATTATTCTGTGAAGAGCTTTGAACTTCTCAAGGGGTAGAGACTTTGTGAAAAAGGTCCAAAACATTATTTTGTGTGGGTAATTAAGCCGAATTTATCTAATGAATTGATAAGCTCTACAATATTGAGCAACTTGCAAAAATCACTATAAAGCATGCACAAGTCTTATGATGCTCAAAGAGGGATGATCTTTCAACCCAACTTGCATTGGCACTTATTAAAGACCTATCCTGAAATGATGCAGACATGGTCCACTGTCCCCATGCATATTATGTACAACCCATGCTATGGCCCAGTAGCGAGACAAATATCATGGCCGGCTTTTTCAATCAAGGTAAGGAATAATCTAGGGTGTTATGATAGGCTCAACTACCCTTATTTTGCTCCAGCCCAGGGGTCACCAACCGTGGCTTGCATGATTTGCACCATCTACCACTAGTCCCCCCTGGCTCAAGTACATGCCAGACATAGCAGCCCAGATGACAATGAAGATATTCAAGTTAATGGTAGTGGTCTTCAAAAAAATTTGAAAGGTCAAATTCCATATATATGAGCACCAAGATTTAGTGAAGGAAATTATGATTTGGTCTATGACATGAGCACTATGTTGTCTATCCAGACGATCTATGCTTGGCATGCACGTATCAAGTATTATCGGTGTGTTATACATAATCTTTAAAGGAGATGTTCTAAATAGGCTTTTGGAAATATCACTCGGAGGTATTTATTTTGAGTCCTACTCATCTCCTTCAACTTTTTGCTATGGAGCAAGCCTTTCACTTTGAACAATTAAGGGTGCCACATCCAGATGTCCCACATGCTATAGACTAGGAGAGACTTATCACAGACTTTGCACATAGACTACGGCTGAAAGAACACGAACTGGCAGCACATGTTGTACAATAGTACACAGACCACCCTCCCCAACAAGGGCCTGTCAGGACGATAGACGTGAGAGAGAGGGGAGTGTTCGCAGTCAAGGTGGACTAAGCTTCCAAGGAAGCATGCGATAGGGGAGCCAAAGACAAGAGAGTCAAAGAGACCAATAAGGAGGATTGAGCAAACAAAACAAACAATGTAGGCCTCACAACTAATAGGCCCAATTACATTTTCTTCAAATCAATCATGTATTCAAACAATGATTTTCATCACTACACACCATTGTAATATTCGCTTTTTGTAGGTCCAAATCCATTTTTTTCAAGCTGAGGAGTCCCCAAGCTTGATTAGTGTTAGAAGAAGCCACATATCATTTTTCATAATTTTTTGAGCTCCTTTGAGCCTCCAAAATAGTCTAGGAACCTAGTTTTAATTAGCCCGGACACTAGGTTTGAACTAGGGTGAAACTAGTCTAAAAACTATAAAAATGAAATTAGAGAAATACAAGATTCCATTGTTCTACTCTTTGTCTTGCCATATGTGTGCGTGTGTGCATGCATATGTGTGTGCATGCTTGTGTGCTTCTCACTCATGCACTTGTGCATTCCACTAGCTCACGATCATCATAACATCCTCATGTCTCCACAGATTGGCAATTGCGAGGTTGATCTCCTCATGTTGGTTCTCACCATTGTGTTAAAGTGATAATGCTCTACCAAGTTCTCTCTCAAATAGACTATTTTTTCTAATCACATCTTGCTTCTCAATCTCATTTACCTTTTTTCATATTGGAAACCCTAAAAAAAGAAAAAAAAACCATGTGTGTGCTATAATTAGATGCTTTCAATGGGGGGAAATGAGAAATCTTCCAAAATCCATACACATATAAACTTGTATCTCCATTGTTCTCTTGAATAGCTAATATTCCATATCACATGGTCTAGATGATACTTGATATATACGAATTTAATGGCTTCTTCGATGGTCTTTTCTTCATGAAGACATATCGACTAGATAGATGTCAAAGAAAAGAAACATTGGTAATGGTTGTTATAGAAGATGTGCAGTTGTCGATGATTTGCACATGTTCATCATACTATGGGAATTCTTAGCCCTTTTAGAACATACAACATAATTATTGCAAGGATTTGCATCCCAACGATTAGACACTTAAAGAAATATTGTTTGGACTAAATATTAACTAAGTAATGCCTTTTGACTTACAATAGCTATTCAATTTTTATTAACTAGTAGGTAATAGATATTAGCTATTTCTTAGCTAAGAATTATTCGCTATTATCTAAGTGATAGCTAAAAAGTGGAAAAGTAATAACTAAGTAAAAATGGCTATAACAAGTAAAAACTAAGTATGTCTTAGAAAGTAATACCAGCTAAGTTAAGTAATAACTATGTACTATTAGCTATGTAATGTTAGCTAAGATGAAATATATTATAATTAAGTATAATATATGGAAAGACCTCTTAGTTCAACAATATTATCTTAGAAGTATATATTAGCCAAGTAAGAGATCTATAGAAAGTACCTTTTTCCAATTTGATTGGACAATTGAACCTTCTATAGGTAAACATCTATTCCATATCTCATACCTTACAGGTGGACAGTCTAGTACTGGTCCTAATGAGGCAACTTCTCAACCTTTGCAGGTTTCATGTGATGATGCAGATCATTCCATTTCTGATGTAGATTTACATGATGCACTTGTTAATGAGAGAGCTAATACTGAGGAGGAAAAAACTATGCCAAAATGGTTGGTGCAAACTTTGTGTGACAACAATTAGATGCACCTCTGTCATACCATACTCGTTCAGGATCTCATAGTGCCTCTTCTACATCAGATTGCTATGTTATGGCTACCTCTAGTCGTTGTGATGAGAATGAGCCTGTTTCCTTTGATGAAGCACAAAATTCTAAAAATTAGATGGTTGTTATGCAATTAGAATATGATGCTATCATGAAAAATGGTAACTGGTCTTTATGTGACTTGCCTTATGTGACTTGCCTCCTAGCAAGAAGGCCATTGACACTAAGTGGGTATACAAGCTAAGGCATAAGCCTGATGGAACAATTGATAGGTCTAAGGCTAGGCTTGTTGCAAAGGGTTATGCATAGCAAAGAGGCATTCATTTTGATGAAACCTTTGCTCCTACATGCCGAATGACTACTGTTCATAGCATCTGTGCACTTGCACCTCATCATGGTTGGAATGTACATTAGTTGGACAATAAAACAACATTTTTGAATGGTGAATTGCATGAAGAAGTGTATGTTCTTCAGCCTTGTGGCTTTGTGTAGAAAGGGCACGAAAACCAAGTGTGCAGGTTGAAGAAGGCATTATATGGTTTAAAGCAAGCACCACGTGCTTGGTATGAAAAGATACATGGATTATTTGACTACCACACTATGTAACACTCCTCCCATCCTAGTTCTTTTCATCCTTGACAAGACTTCTTGGGTAGGTCATCCTATCAGGTCTTCATTCCATTTTGGCATTGGCATGTCAGTTGAGTTATATTGTTGGGACATTTCTTTGTCATGGCTTTGACTTGTGTGGTTCCCCCTACTAGCATGTGTCAAAAAAGCTAATTTGTCTTCCAAGTGTGATAGGGTGGGGTTGTCTTCTACTTCATTGTGTCAAAGCAATCTTGTGAGATTGTTAGTCCTAGTTGAGTGCACTTGTGTATCCATTTCTACTAAACTTTGTATGTGTTGCTCCTTGGGACTCCGACATTGTGGTGTATTCTTGAGCTTTCATTAAATGCAAGTTGCTCCAAGAACTCTATCGTAGTTGATCTTGAGAACCTAGTGTGTGTGATTTTATCCATAGTTCTTTCAAAGATGAGATAAAAAAATAGCATGCTAATTTCTTGTAGTCCATAATGATTAATGGACAAAGTATACAATGCATTGATTTAATAAAATATGTGCCTTGTGCATGGATTTTAGTGTAGCCCTATGCATGTGTACTTTAAAATGAACTGGAAGAATTATGGTGCAAAAGGTGGATCTCAATCTAGGTCCTCAAGGGAATATTGATGATGAGGTGTCCTATTCTAAAGATATGAAGCATTCACTTAAGGTCGATGATGCATTTATCATTGTTGAAATGGTCTTGAAGTGTGTGGTTTTTACCATGGTGTGAACCCGTTCGATGTCAATCTTCATTTTCAGTTTGGTAGTTGGGACATCCATCCTTGTGATTGACATTTTCCTTGCTTTTGTGTGGATGAGTTTCCTTGTCTACTGTTGAGCTTGAAGCTTTTTAGTGATAAGGAGCTTCAAGCACCCAGAGACTTGCATTAGCATTAAGCATTTTCTTAAAAAAATAACACCAAAAGTATAATATAACACATACGTACAATGGTACTTTAGAAGTGCATGAGTTGAATGGTGAAAAAGATATGGTTGTGAGATTAGCACATAGTTTCCACATGTCAAGGCTTCCTATAGAGCTACATTACTTGAAGGAGTTGAAGTAAGCTCTATTTTGAGGTATCTATTGGATCCTATTGCTCGATGATTGAGTGATAACTGATCAATCTTCTTCATAGGGCTCCATTTTTTTTTAGTGTTTTGCTTCTTATGGGTCAATGTTTTCTTCTTTTTCTCTTGGAGATGCTTTTGATTGGGCATCCATCATGGTTGGATCTTTAGTTCTATGGGAGCCGCTTATGTTTATGGCTTCCAAACCCACTTCATTATTGACAATTTTAATTTGCATGTTACTACAAGAGAAGTGAGGTGATTTGCCTTTGACCTCTTTGCTTTTCTCTTACCCTTGATTTTCTTTGGATTCATTGTTGAGCAGAGGGATCATAGGGTTTGATGTTTGTAAAAAAAATCTTTGGCAACCATATTTGCAACCTTCCTTGTTGAGCTTCAATAGATTTATTAGGCACCTAAACCTGCCATGTTCATTGGGTTGTCTTGCCTAATGATGTCTTGGGCTTCTTGCTTCTCTAGGTACTCATACTGAGATTGAGATGGAGCCTTGGAGACCCAAACTTGTCAACTCTTGGTAGGTCAAGAGTGATGATATTGATGATATTTTCTTGTCGGTCATCTCACATGTGGTGGAGGATCTTCCTTGGGTGAAACATCATTCTAGCTCTTCTATTGACCTCTCCTCTCTAGGAGATTAAGACTCATGCTCACATTCACTTCTTGATGGGAAGATCATCACAAGATGTATCCATTGGAATCTTAGAGCAATATGAATCATGTGGTGCAATCAAGCAATTTTAGGTGTGTCTTGAAAGAGATAAGAATCCTACCTCAGTTGTCCAGTCCATGCGCTAATGATTCCTAGTGATGGATTAGTATCTTGTGAATCCACTCATTTAGATAGTACATATTCTAAACAATGAATTGGGCAGGGATGTTTTTGATCGACCCTTGTCATACATTCCTTACTTTGCACTCATATCACATTATTAAGTGCAAAGCTAGTTGGTAGTATGAATCATTTGGGTAGGGATCAGATAGTAGGTCCCCCTCTATTCATTTGGAGTATGAGATGAATTCCACCATAGGGATGAAACAGGCTCTTCTCGGTTAGAACATGAGCCTTGTTGGTATGCCTATATTTTTTATTATATAGATCTATTTTTGAGGAACAAAATGTTTTCCAAAAGGGGAATATTGTTATAAAGTTATGTTATGACATAGGCATCCAACTAGTTCAGGAAAATCCAAAATCAGACATTGTTTGGTCATTTTCATGTAGGGCCAAATTCTCAAAGGTAGCATAGATTCATGTGCTTTTTAGACAAGCAAGTAGCTTGTCCTAGTAGTGAAGTCATATGTGGGAAGGTGGAGCACTTGGGTTCAAGTCCTATGATGGTTGTGGGAGAGTGTTTTCCCCCAAGTACTCTAGATCCTTCTAGAATCATCCACTTGAGTTAATTCCAATTAAATATGACCCTTGACACACATCTACCTTAGATGGCCAACACTTAGATGGTTAGTATCCACCTAACAAATAGGGTAGTACCTTGGAGAGAGTTATATATAGAGGCATATGGTTGGGAGGAGATTCATCTCTCTACCTAGCATTGGTCCTAATGCATTATTTCTTCACACATATTGCCTTCCCGTTAATCCCCTATTAACCCCCTAGTTTGCATAATGCTAAGAACTTCCTAATAGAATTGTCAGGTTCTTCATGAGTTAGGCCTTTGAAAGAGGGAAGCCTAATGTTTAGTTGGGAGATTAGGGTCTCTAAGTCTATTTGTGCTACCATATTCCCTATTGTGGATGATGAAGAAGAAGGGTACTAGTTGACCTACATAGGACTTTTCTTCTTTTGGTTCTAAAGGATATTTCATTGCCTAATGTTTGTGAATAGATTGTGGTCATGAGCTATGCATTTTCCCTGTGCCTTATGGTAAGTTCTAAGGAGAACGAGAATTACCTCTCACTAATGTTGTGTCAACACCTTGTGTAGCCACTTCCGTCTTCACAAGTTTTTGTTGTGCCGACACCTTTTGGAGCCTCTTTTTTCTTCACTTTTGAAAAATGTGGTTGGCTTCTTCCCCTATGCTCAAGCAGCCCAATCCCCATGGGCATGCCAAATTTGTTGGGGGAATTCTTTGGGGGAAGGGGACTTGAGTGTTTGTAGAGGAGAAAGTAGAGAATAATAAACACACATTGCACCCAAAGTTCTCTTCACTTTGATTAATGCAAGAAGATTACAAGTCTTATATGAAACAAAGAAAAAAGAGTAGATGCTTGTACTCAATGTAGATTAAACTTTAAGACAAAAAGTACACACAACTACAACAAAGTTACTTCCAAATACTATGCAAGTAGACAATATCTATGCGATTTCTTCACCTTAAATCAATGAATTGCTCATGTGTACCTTGCACTCATGCCTCCTCTCAAGATGAAGCACTGATCACTTCCCACTCATGAGATGCAAGCCCTCCGTTGCACACTAGCCACACTTTGTTTTTTCTTCTTCCTTTAATGATGTTGGCTTGCAATAGAGAAATTCACAATAGAGAGTACACCACTCTCTATACTCTTCATTTGGCTCTCTAACTATCAACTAATAGTCAAGGAGTTCCCTACACTCTCTCACACTTGCCGATTGCCTTTCTTCTCTATGATCACATTTACTTATCCTATGGTCTTTGCTCCCACTCTCTTTGCTTAGCTTTTCAAATCACTTTGTGTGCAGACACACTTCACTTTAGTTCAATTACATGTGTATCTAAGATATTGGCTTTGGATATGCAGCCCACTTTCCTTCTCCTTGATACACACACTTCCCAACTTCTTTTATTTCTCATAATGCCGTGCACTTCATGTTTTCTACAAGAATATACTCACGTATACATTACATTAACTAAATCCTATTTTGTCTTGTAGTGAACTTAGGAAAGTATTGAATAAAAACAAAATTGTAATGGAGTTCAAACATATGCTTTTTGCACTTTTGACCTTGAGCTCTCCAAAATGCAGAGATAAGGGAGGGTTTACTTGAACCTTTCAAAACTTCTAGAACCCTTCAAAAACTCTCAGAAACCCTTTCAAAACACCTATAATTAAAATTCACAAATGGACAATTGTCAACATATACATGTGCATTATATGTGCAATACATGTGCACCTACTGACCTTTATAAGAAACAATCGCACAATGGAATAGAAAAAAATATAGAGTTTACAAAAATGCAAACACATAGAGACTAAGAGATAGATAAACGAATTCTCACATTGCCAAGAGCAATGCAGCTACAAAGATGACGATGTCCACCTGTGCACTCCCAATATGGATCTTAGATGGTGATCTAGGCACCACCTTTATGAAGGGTTCACTAGTGTGCAATGGTGTATAAAGCTTTGCATAGGCCATGCTTATATAGCTTTTACAATGGGAAACATTGCAGATAAACATAAACGAGAGAGACAAAATAGTCGATAGAATATACCATCTAAAAATATCTCCACAAATAGAATTCCTATCATCTTGGATCGACAGGCCAGAGTGATAAGCCCCCTAGACCCCACAAAAGGGGGAAAGCCCCTCTTTACACTTCCCTTCATCAAGGTTCTATGGGGAAACTACACAACACCACAAGGCCTTTATTTTCACCTTGAATGGAAAGCCAATTCTAGATTTTTATTCCCTATCTAACCTCATGGATAGGCTCACAAAGATCATCTATTACCATCAATGGTCACACATAGACCTCATCTAACTTGGAAGTTAGGTTTTCATAAATGTCAGGACTCTCAGAATAACTTCTCCTCATGATGGGGGCCTTAAATTATATTCCTATGTGCCATAGGATCCTCCTCAACAATACTACTTCACATGCCGCAACACATGATGCTTTGTATTTAGCTTCAGTAGAAGATAATGCTATAGTTGATTGCTTCTTATTTATCCAAGAGAAAATACTAGATCCTAAAGAAAATCAATATCTAGAAACTAATTTTTTGGTATCAGTATCTCTACCCAATCTGAATCATAATATCCAATTAGAAATTATCCTTCTTGGTGAAGCTTACTAGAGAATCTACTACTACAACAACATACGAGATATCTAGTCTGCTTTTGCACAAGAAGATGAGATTTCCTATATCTCGAATATCCACTAGTGGTGAAGTATATTCACTAGATAGTGCCTCCATAGGTCTATATATCTCCCTGAAACCCTTCATGTTGAATGTTTTCAAAATATATCTTGCATACTTCTATTTCAAGATGAAAATATTCCATGGTTCTTGTCATACTTCAAGGCCTAAGTAGTAATGCATTAAGCCTAAGTATGCCATTTCAAATTTTGAACCCACCACATTATTTGTTTGTTGAAGAAGAGCATCATCATTTCCTATAATCACAAGTTCATCTATGTAGACTACAATCACAATTGTCTTTTCTCCTATCTTTAGAGCATGTGTCCTATCTAGTACCCTATTTGCAGAATGATGTGTTGTCATTCTCTTGCAAAGAAAGGATACCTTATATTAGATCATCATCCCTAGAAATATACTTCCTAAGTTTACTAACATGAAATATTGGATGGATTCTACAATCTAGAGGAAGCTCTAATCGGTACGCAACTTTTGACACAAATGTGAATGCACACATTCCACACCTTGCTCAAGCAACAAAAACACCAACCACAAGTTAGCCATCAAATGTGTTCACACAAGTCATCGGTATAATTTTTACTTCTCTACTAAGGGAGGAATTCCTCCATTTATTTGTAGAGGGCCATAATGCCTCATATCATATTTGTGGATATCCTCATGGCTTGCAATCTTCGCATCAATTTGGACCATAGTAATTTATCAAAAGTTTTGAAGAATTCCACAAAGCAACAATATATCCATCTTGCATGTGATCTTCCCTCAATATTGGCTCATTGGGTCAAGACATGATCAAGAGTATTGAAACTTCTCTTTCTCTTCCTAGATGAGTGTATGTCAACTCTTTGCTCATATGTTTAGCGTGCTTCAAAAAGAAATGAAGTGTTACATTTATGTATGCGAATGGTAAAAACGACCTTAAGATACCAATGTAAAAAAAATATAGATAATATGAGAGACATAATTTATACAAGAGATAGAGTGTACAACAAAAATAAGAGAAATGGAAATTTTGGATTCTTTAAGCAAATACAAGGATGAATCTATCCATACACATGGTTTCACTATGGAGCTTAGATGGAAATATAGGTGAAAGGTAGATGAAGATTTTAGACTAGCTGGAACAACACTAATCGGTGGGAGATAGATAATCAAAGTTGTCAAAGGGTACATATATGCCATGTTAAACACTTATCACTTTGGAATGTTCAAATAAACTTGGATTAGTTTAGTCAACCTATTAAATATGAAGGTTTCTCTTATTTGGATATGGGATATTCCAAAAAATGTTTCCTTTACCATTAGTGTTGAGTGTGTCTCAATGCTTAGTTGGAAAAGGAGTGCAAAAATGGTGCACATGTGGCCATTGAGTGTGTTGATGTTATTAGGTATACTTGATGCTCCACCCTCATGTGACCATAAATCATCCATGGTGCTCTAAATTGTAAGGCCCCCATTGTGAGGATAAGCCATTGTGAGAGTGGGGACATTTGTGGAACCCTAACTTCCAAGTTAGATGAGTTCTATGTGTGATTGTTGATGGTAATGGATGATCTTTGTGAGCCTAGCCATGATGATAAGTAGGGCATAAAATTCCGAGCCATTGGGTTTCCATTCAAGGAAAAAATAGAGGCCTTGTAGTGCTACACAATTTCCCCATAGAACCTTAATGAGGAGAGTGCAAAGGAGGGTCTTGCCCCCTTCTGTGGGGTTTGAGGGCCCTATCCCGTTGACCTGCATAGGAAATCTAGTCATGGAGATATTGTTGGATCATATAGTTTGTCAACTACTTTTCCTCTCTTGACTATGTTTATATACACAGACTCCCATTGTAAAAGCTATATAAGCATGGCCTATGCAAAGCTTTATAAACCAATGCACTAGTAAGACCTTAATTTAGATTCTGTCTCATCTCGTACTCCTTTCGTTGTACATCCATCGATAACCAAAGGTAAAATATGTTTCAAAAAGTTATGCCAGTCATGGGTCTTTAACCCAGATAAGCTCTTATCATCCATAGTAAACATGTTTTGAAAAGATGCTCCGTATCCTGTAGGAGTCTTAATTAATTGAATTCTATTGTTGATGGTCTGTATCTCTTTTGTTGTAAGTACCCAAGGAGCAGGTGCATAAGTCGTTTCTTGTCGATGTCTATCAAAAACTGGCCATAACTTTGGTTTTGATTTTCTATCTTTCAAATCATTCCTTGATGCTATGGTATCTTTTAGTCCAAGAAGATGCCGCCATAGTGAATAACCAATATTTTTTAATATATGCATAGGATCAAGAAGATGACATACTTTTGACTCTTTCCAATACTCCAAAGAATACCATATTGATATGTTCTCTTCGAGTGCCAATTTTCCTTTACCTCTCTCCACATACTCATTATCTTAACTGAAGATTTTTTATTCTGGATCTATCAGAGGTCCATATGTCCATTTTTTATACCAATCCATAGGCATCATATGTTTTGGACACTGACCTGTTTCAAGATTTCCATTAAAATGTATCACTTCTCTTTTAGATCTTAATGGATGATCATCAAGCAAGAATCATTGATGTCGAAGATAAATATTTTTGTTGAGATTCTTACTATAGATTGATCTCAACCAATCACCACAATATGGACAAGCTTTATAACCCTTAGTAGATATTCCTGCATCATGAAAACGATAAAAATATAATTAGATTAAATCATATTTATTTACATGCATATTGAATAAAAAAATTATCAATACCTGAACAAACACCATATCCTAGAAAATCGTAAATATTCCAAGCCACCATACCACGAATCGTAATATGTCTTTCATTGATGCTTTTCGATACATCAATGACATTAATACCTCTCCATAACTCGTGGAAATCGTCAATGAGAGGAGCAAGATATATATTCATATCTTGAACTTGTCTTTTGCCTGGGATTAAAAGTGAAAGCATTAAATGTTCCTTTTTAATGCTAAGATATGGTGAAAGATTGTAGTTTATGACTACCACTGGCCATGTTGACCATTTACTGGATTTCATGGAGAATGGATTAACCCCATCTAATGCAACTCCTAACTTTAGATTCTGTGGATTTTGTGCGAATTCAGGCCATGTAGAATCAATATGCTGAAAAGCAACACTATCATGAGGAATTCTGATTATTCCATGAGTCCTTTTATGATCATGTCCCCATGTCAAAAGCTTTGATAATTCGAGGCTTTGAAACATATGTCTAATCCGTGGAGCCAATGGAAAATGTCTCAATACCTTTTTTAGGATTTTACCTTCTTCACCCTTATATCGAGGAGATTGACATTTGGGACATGTCAAAGAGTCTGCATATTCACCTCTATATAAAATACAATCGTTATGACATGCATGTATACATTGATAATCTATACCAAGATTGTTGATTATCTTCTTCATTTCATCATGTGAGGTAGGAAGAATATTCTGACTTGGTAAAAACTTTTCAGATAATAATCTGTAAGTTCATCAAAAAAAGATATATTAAAAAAATTAAAGAAATTAAATATACATATATATATATATGCATATAATTTGATATATGTGTATGCTTATGTGTATGTGTATGTGGATGTGAATATGCATGTGCATGCGTATACATATGTGTATGTGTATATGTATATATGTATGTATATATGTTTTATAGGTGTATATGTATGTATATATACGTATGCGTATATGTATGCATATATGTATATGTATGTGTGTATACATGTGTATGCATGTATGTATGTATGTATGTATGTGTATGTATGAATGTGTATATATGTATGTATATGTATGTATATGTATGTATATGTATGTATGCATGTGTAGCTGTGTATATTTGATTTTGTTTTTAATTGTTTTTTGTATATTGTGGTTTGCAGATTTTCATATCTAGACCGTATTAAGTCATATGTAAAATGGGAGGATCAATTTTTTCGTGAATATTTTGAAAGATGCATTAATAGTTTCAAAAGATGGGCGGACAAAAAGTGTCCATTCAATTCAAGTTCTTGTTCTTACCTTATCTAAAGTAAGAATAAAAACCTGCATTGAATGGACACTTTTTGTTCGCCCATCCTTTAAAATTATTTTTCCATCCTTCAAAATCTTCAAGATAAATTTGCTCCTCCCATTTTACATATGACTTAATACCTTCCTTGGTAATTGCTACTTAATATTTGTATTAAAAGGAATTAGCAACACAGTTATAGGTCGGCTAAAATAGGAGAAACATATGTGTCAAGAAGATTTTAAAGGTTGGGTGGACAATTCTAAAGGCTAGATGGACAAAACATCTTCATTGGATACAGGTATGTATAATTTGACCTTACTCTCATAACATGTGTATGTGTGTATATGTGTGTGTATGTTTATATGTGTGTATGCATTCATGTATATTATGTGTATGTTTATATATGCATGTATTTATATATATATATATATATATATATATATAATTGAAAATTATATCTTAATAGTGTCGAAACAGATACATTACTCCATCCAAAATGATTTTGAAGATTGAGAATAAGTAAGCTCGCACTTAGTCGTGTCAAACGACTTCCTTCATATACATGCTTTATACATTCCTCTTGAAGATATTTCTCATTTGTAGAATGCTCTCACTATCATTTTGATACCAATCCTCAATAAAATCTGCCATGCCATCATCTTCATCACTGTCGCATAAATCTTATACTTTATCTTCTTTTGAATATAGATCTTTCAACCTTGCATATTCCACAGGATTACTTTTGCATAGCCTCCTCATAGAAGCCTCTGATAAATGAGGTCTTACTGGAAATTGTGAATGGTGTGGAGGAATATCATCAACATCATACGCTGGAATCTACACACATAATTAAAATTCATTAGTATTCCATAAATGAATAAAAAGTAAACTTTAAATATAAAATTAAGTATATAAGATATTAAATATGGATAGAAAATTTTTATTCTCTCTAGCTAAAAGGTGCTCTTGGAGGTCTACGCCATCCATAATTCAGTAATAGTTTATCACCTGCATGTAATGTCGTAATAGCATTGACAACTATGTATCTTGATACATCTCTACTCATGTATGGTGATTCATGACTATTTTCACGCTCCTCAAATGTGCAATTAGTCCTTGAACTATTATGTAACCCTCGACTACTATTTATTAAACTTTCCATGTGTGTAAGGTCTTCCTTCTACTAGTAAGAGATGCTACGTTCAAGCATATTCCATAAGTACTCATGCTTTGAACATAACGTGAAAGTCGATGCCAATCTCCCCATCCATATATAGGACCACAAAATGACATAAGAGTGACTCGGAGGCACATACAAATCCTCTACAATAAAGAGACCACGACCAGCATTAGTAATAGTGGATGGAGCAATCATACAGCGATTAACCCAAAAGTTGAAAACCTCTCCATCTAAAGGAAGTGGTCCTCTATTCCATCCTCCATATCTTCTTCTATCATATGTTTGTACTAAAGAACGATCACGAGATGGCAATGGATAATCTCCAGCCGTTTCAGTCTCCAAAAGGTAGAGGATTTCTAGAAACCTCTGCTTCTAATTGATGGACAAGTCCATGACATGTACGAGGTATATTAACATTATGAGAAAAATTATCATCATCATCATCATCATCATCATCATCATCGAGCAAGTATTCCTGTATATCAATAGTAATTTGATTTTGTATATGGTTTTTAAATAAAATAATGACATTAATTTATATAAAAAATACATACCCAAGCATTATCACGTTGACCGAGTGATGGTGCACGCTCAAAAGTACCATACTCTACCTCATGTTCAATACATTCCAATTGTGGTCTTCGATACGTGCCATAACAAGAGTTACACCAACATATAATATGCTCTTGATAGTAAAATTCATCATAATTCCTATTGGAGGACACAGGTGAAGTCGTTGCATGGGTCGGAGGTGGTGGAGTACCCTCTGATTGATCAGAATCTGATTATAATAAAAAACAAATATATATATAAGTTATGTATCCATCAAATATATTTAAAATTAAATGTTTAATATACTTACAGTATATAGTCGTTGCACGATGAGGAGACAGTGGTGGAGTTCCATCTAATTGATCAGAATCTACAAATAATGGTATTTGATATTAATAATCTGATTATTTACATACACAAAAAATTCACATATACATATTTACACATACACACATATTCACATATAAACATTTAGACATACACACATATTCACATATACACAAATACACATTATTGTGGGATAAATGCATGTATTTTGTATGAATGAGTGTATATGCATGCATGTGTGTGTACATATATATGTGGATATGTATATGTGTGTTTATGTTATATGTATGTATATGTGTATATGCATATGTATGCGTATATGTTTGCATGTATATGTGTATGTGTATGTGTGTGTATATATGTGTATGTATTCTGATTTTTTTTTTCTGTTTGAGATTAAATTAACAGGAGATTGTATGGTGGGAAAAAATAAGAGGCGACCTAACATACCACCTGAGACGTGGCAGTTTTTTCGTAGATAGCTACGTCTTCAGGAGTCATTTCCTCAGTAGAAGGTATACAAATTAATAGTTTATATTTATAATTTTCATATATTTTAGTAATTTTTTACATTTAATTTATGTATTTCTTTTTTCTTAAATAAACAGGTTGCTGCAAAGAAGAGAGTGGAGTCGGGCCACACATCGCACCTAGGCCAAATGGGCCATCATGGTTTTGTAGCTACATTTGTAAGTATATGTGTTATTGTGAGTATATTTTTTTTTTAGTTAAAATGCAAGCAAATAATCTTTTTTATTTGTTTCAATGCAGCGAAAGGATTATGGCCGATATCCTACGAAACATGAGATCGAGTATGCCTCACATTTTGAATATCGGCGTTTGAGCAAGTATATGCGAGATCATCCGGATGCCTTTGTGTTATTAATTTTATGTAATTAGTTTATTTTTATGAATGGTTTAATTGTTTTACTTATTTATGTTTCTTATATGTAATACAGGAGTATTATGGAGAGGAAGATATGGATGAGGTGGAGAGACAGACACAGGAGGGATGATCTCAATCGTCACAGGGTGATCATGATGATGAGGATGATCAGGATGATCATGATGATGATGATTAGGATTCTAGTTGATTATGACATTGGATTGTATGTATTTACATTGATATATATATATATATATATATATATATATATATATATATATATATATATAT
This sequence comes from Ceratopteris richardii, assembly GCA_020310875.1. Classification (NCBI taxonomy): domain Eukaryota; kingdom Viridiplantae; phylum Streptophyta; class Polypodiopsida; order Polypodiales; family Pteridaceae; genus Ceratopteris; species Ceratopteris richardii. The sequence goes on from CM035407.1 coordinate 123,870,465, forward strand.
ATATATATATATATATATATATATATATATATATATATATATATATATATATATATATATATATATATATATATATATATATATATATATATATCATTTCAGTTATGTTTTCAATTGTGTGTATGGTATTAAGTAATGAAGAGTTTTGTTCTATTGATTGTTATTATTGTTTATATTAAGCATGTGTTTTAATACTTTAATTATATAATTCATTCATATGTGTGTACGTAAGTGTATATGTATGTGTGTGTATATGTATGTATGTCCATGTGTATGTGTGTGTATATGTATGTATGTGCATGTGTATGTGTAAGTGTATATGTGTGTATATGAGTATGTGCATGTGCATGTGTATGTGTGTGTATATGTGTGTGCATGTATATGTGTAACTCTATGTGTATATGTGTGTATGTGCATGTATATGTGTATATGTATGTGTGTGCATGTGTATATGTGTGTGTACGTATGTGCATATATATGTGTATAATGTATGTATATGCATGTGTATATGTATGAAATTTATGAAACATGCATGTGTATGTGGATGCATTTCCATTTGCATCCATGTGCATGCATGTGAATGTGCATGCATGTGAATGTGCATGCATGTGGATGTGCATATACATGTATTTACATATATGTTAATGTGTGTATGTGTATATATATATGCAATAATGCATGCATGTAAGTCTTTTTATGTGGTTGTAGAAATGTTTGTGCATATGCATGTGTATGTGTGTGTATGTCTAAGTGTATGTGCACATGTATTTGTGTGTATATATGTGTATGTATGTGCATGTGTATATGTGTATATGTGTGAACATGCATCTTCATCATGTATAAGTGTATATGTGCATATCAATAAGTGTGAGTATGCTATCTAATGAAAATAACACAATTCAAATGATATACAAAGAATAGAAATTGTACTCACAATAGTTAGCCATACTTTTTGCTTGGTTAGCTTCTTGAATAACCTGCAATAAAGAGAGAAAGAAGAGAGAGAGAGAGAGAGAGAGAGAGAGAGAGAGAGAGAGAGAATTCAAAGAGAGAAAGACGTAGAAAGAGAGAAACAGAGACAGAGAGAGACAATAAGATAGACCTTAGGCAAAACAACAATTCTGCATATACTTGTTTCAGCTCGTAAGTGCAACGCAATTGTGAACGTTGGAGAGCTCTTCGATGAGATGCGTGAAAATGCCGATCGAAGAGCCTCCAACGTTTTTTTTTTTTTGTCAACAGACTATCGTGTAAGCGATGGTAACACATCGTAAAGACCACTGGAATTGGCATCGCATAAGCGACATTTTTTAGCGTCACTTATGCAACGCAAAAGCGTCGTTTATGTGACACTTTTTAAAACCGTCACCTTAGCGATGCTCTATGCGAGCGTCGCACACCCCGTCGCGCTGAACATCGAAAAAAACGTCATTTGGCTCGTCGTTTAATTGACAGTTCGCGCGCAACGCTCATTGCAATGCATTTTTCAATTTTATAGCGACGAAATTGTGTCGCCTTAACTTTTGCTATGTGCCCGTATTCCTTGTAGTGGATATGCGCCCGTAGCCTACAAGTTTGAATAGGGCTCTTTTTTTTTATCTTGAAAGTGTAGATGAAACTAAGATGGAAGAAGTAAAAAATAACATTGATTACTTGTATGAACACATTTGAGGGCTAACTTGTGGTTGGTGTATTTGTTGCTTGAGCAAGGTGTGGAATGTGTGCATTCATATTTGTGTCAAAAGCTAGCTATTTTTGAATCTCTGCACACACTCTTAGCACAAAGAAGTGTTTGATTTGTGTGTTGTTGGGTGCATTTCAGATTCATAAGAAGACCTCAATACGTTTTTTGGTGATTCATTGGCACTTGGCTTGTTCCATCATGGGGCTTTTATGTGTTTTTTGTTCATGTTGTTGGACTTCAAGGTCTACGAAAGCACACAAACAACAAAAGTAAGAAGAAGAAGAAGAAGAAGAAGCTTGGAGAAACACAATATTCAACGTATTACCAAGTGAATGTACAAAGATAAGTGATTCCTTAGGGTTATAGGGATATATACAAGCCCATGGGGAAAAACCTCCTAAAGCGGAAAAAATATACCCTAGTGGTCCTAAGTGTGTTCAAACACCACCATGGAAATATATCAACAAATCCCCCCTAGGATTGATGCGATGAACAAGGATTTGGCACTTATTTATAAGGAAGTGTCAAGAAATGTGGAAAGAAATCAATCCACAAAAGCAAGTAATCCGAAAGCTTTGTGAAAAGCTTCAAACTTATCCCTAGCAAGATCCATTGTGAAAAAGATCTACAATATTATAATGTGTGGGCACATAAGCCAAACTAATCTCTCCAACAGAGATTCCCTGACATAATGGTAGTCCACCTCAATGTGCTTTGTGCAAGCATGGAAGACAATGCTCCTCGCAACTACCAATATGCTCTGATTGTCAGTTAGATGGTGGTAAAAGACTAACCAACACCCAAATCAGCCAAAAGGCATCTAAGCCACACACTCAATAGTTGTTTTGAAAGATTTCATATACTCAAGCTCATAACTAAAAGTGGATAGACTAGGCTACTTTTTGCTCAACCAAGATATGCATGAGCTACCAACCATGAAGAAAAAAACACTAGTGGATATATGAGTGTCATAGCAACCAACTAAACTGTGATTCAAAAAAATCATGAAAATCTGGTGTTCATGATTCCCCTTGGTATAAAACAATCCAAGTAGCCAAGTACCACTCAAATAGCGAAAGATTTGCTTAACCACGTGCCTATGCTTGACACATGAACAATGCATATACATGTTCATCTATAAGAAAACAAATAAAATATCAAGATGAGTTATGCATAAGTAAATCAAGCATCCAACAACTTCCTGATAGAGAATAACATCAAATGCATCTCTAGCATCTTGAAGACTCAATCATGAATGTGTCTCCATGGTATTAGCAACAAGTTTGCATGCAATATTCAAGTCCAAAATGCTTCCATAATGTGTCAACATATTTTGTTTGACAAAAATCCATCCCCATCAACTTGCATAAATTGAAAACCCAAATAATGATGCGAATCCCCAAATTTGACATCTTAAAAGAGGCATGCAAATCAGCCTTAAATTTAGCAATATGTGTTACCGTTAGTGTGCATGTGGTCAAATGGCCACCAAAAACTTTTGTATATGTTCTTTAATAAAACATATAGTGGCCTAATTAGCCATAGACTCGAGGTTCGATCGCATTTGTAAAACCTAGGAAATCTTAGAGTGTGCTCTTTAATTACTATGTAGGTCTATATATTCTATAGCTCTATGCACAACATCCTCTTGGTTGTCCGGAGCTCAGATTTCTACCATGAGGGCATTGTTGTGGAGCCCTCTCAAAGGAAAATCCATGATGGTGCATCCCATCACATCCCTTCATTAGTATCAGAAATGTTCCGAGCAAAATGTTTTTTTGTTTTTGTGTGAGCGAAGCAAGCATTAACCTTCCCACCCACGGCTTATGACTAAGCCGATCACCAAGCATAGACCTTGGCATACCTTGCCATCAGAGTCATTGAGGTCACCATTGGCGTTGTTGGCTACGCACAAGGAAGGACTGCAATGATCAAGGAAGACAAAGTACTTGCACTTTTCAGGAGGTCACCCATTCTAGTAGTGTTCGTCCAAAGACCGTTTAACAATAAGTTGTCCTACCACTAAGCCCTAGCTACTTCAAGATTGTAGGAATAAAGATACATAAGGTTAATATTATTTTGGAGCCTTCAAAATGTCTACATTGATTTTTTGAAAGTTTAACTAAGTACAAAATTGAGGAAAATTAGAAGCTCATTTTATGGTTTTGGGACAATTTTGACTATATAGGTGAAAAGATTGGCCCACAGATCAATCTTGGAGCTTGAGGCACTTGAAGTTGTGTCTCCTTCGTAGTTTACATTCAGATTTATTGCTGAAATTTCAACTTTTGAGCCTTCTTATTGGTTTCTTAGAAGGTTTCTAAGTTGTGGTGGGAGGAGCCATAGTAAGTTTATGTAGGTTTTTTTATCCCAAAGAATAGAGTTGATAGAAACTTGTAGGTGTTGTCAGTTAGTGTTTGGGCTATAAAATCAGCTTTTTAGTGCCATTTTACTTCATATATTGATGCTACTTCTCATGATGATGATGATGATGTGTTGATAGCTTGACATTTGACAATACTTTGTCCACTAAGGCTATTATGATTGATTCTCTTTTCCACACATGGTAGGTAAATTCTCGTGTTTCTTTTCATGTGACACCACATAGAGAATGGTTCTCTTCTTATGCAACAAGTCTCTTGGTACCGTGAGGCTTGGTGACTTTTACTAGTGTGACAGGAATGTGATTGTGTAGTTCATTGACGGTTCAAAACTCACCATGCATTATGTATGCTATGTACCTTAGTTCTCACACAACTTGATGTCGATTGGTCAACTTGATGACCTTGGTTACAAAGTGGTTTTCTATGCTCTATCCTTTCACATCAAAGGGCAATATGGTTATTACAAAAGGAAGCAAAGTTGGCTCACATAGTCTATATATTGTATTTTTTATGCCTCAAACTTCAAATTTGCCTATGAGCTCTTCAAGAATTGAAGATCTCAATCTCAACTACAACCTTCATGTTGAAAGTTTCTCCATTCGAGACCTATATGACCAAAATACTACAGTGTTTTCAAAATGACTGTTGCATGTCAGTATTATGCAATTTTGGCAACCTAGAAGTCTGAATCTTCACTTATGATCTTCAACAAACTTGTAGATCTCTACGTCATCCACAACTTTCCCTTTGAAATCTCTGCAATCCAATGTGCGTAGCTCGAGTTGTGAGCAAGAATCGGACCTCCTATCAAGATTGATCTCAACCCAATTTGCACATAGCTTTGCAGTTTTTTGAAATTTTGGTTCACCTCAATCTGAGCTTTTTAGTTCAAGTTATGGCTGAGGTACCAATCCGTAGTGAAGAAGATGTTGAATTACACATTTACCTCTTGTACCCTAAGCTTCCATTGAAGCCCATCGCACACAGGTCCCCAAAATTCTTTGATACCAATGAAGGCCTTTGGTTTGGTTGAACAAGAGGAGCAAGGAGAGAGAGAGAGAGAGAGAGAGAGAGAGAGAGAGAGAGAGAGAGAGAGAGAGAGAGAGAGAGAGAGAGAGAGAGAGAGAGAGAGAGAGAGAGAGAGGAAAGAAGAGAGAGAGACAGACACACGTGGAGCTTCGAAACCCACATAGAGATCATCTTGAGGCAATGCTCTATAAAATATATTTGTATATGAACATAGGGTTGAGATTACGTTGAGATCATCTTGAGGCAATGCTCTATAAAATATATTTGTATATGAACATAGGGTTGAGATTACATGAACCTTACATCCCAACAAAAAGACACCTCCTGCCAGCACGTTCCAACATTTCGAATCGATTACGTGGACAAAAAATAATGTTTTAAATTTTCTTTGTACAACCATGTGGTACAATGAACCAATAAGAATCTTTGTAGTTTTGGCTACTTCTACATATGCAGATCAAAGCTTGAGCTATTCCACCTCCTCAATGTGAATGAATGGACGATGGAACAATGTTGCTTTAGTTGTTCTATACACTCTTTTAAAAGCCTCTTCCGACGTCCCAGTGTGAAGCCTCTCTAACGTAAAGAGACCGTCCATGGGCTTGGAGTCTGAGGCTGGATTGAGACTGAGTGGTGGCATGAGTGCTTTGCATGCTCAATCCAATTATCCATTGCCATATGTACATCTTTTATGGATATCCATTCACATTGAGCGATGGAACAACCCAGAGATTTGCTAAGTCAATGTTGGATAGGCAATACAAAAACTCTTGCAGAGTTCCAACCCCCCCTCTCCTGCCCTAGCACGTCCCAACAACCACTATTCCATTGCATAGCCTTTCATAACATAAAATAGTTTTTTTTTAGTTTTTTTTTTTGCCATGTGGTTCCAACTTTGCAAATGTTGGTGCCTATTCCACCCTTGTGTGTGAATATACAGGCAGTGGCACAGCTTAGCTCTTACTCGTTGTTGGTGGAACTATGGTATTTGCAGAGTTTTTTCCATGGTGACTATTCCACGCTTGTGTGTGAATATACAGACGGAGGCACAGCTTATTATCTCTTACCTCTTACCCGTTCCTGGTGGAACTATGGTATTTGCCGAGTTTTTTTCCACCCCAATGTGAAGCCGGCCTGATATTGATATTGGGTCTATTTTTCATGCTGGAGTAATCGAATTTCAAAATGCTCTCCCTCGTCTTTCTTTTTCTCTCTCTACTTTTCTCATTCTCTTTCTGTCGACCTCCTCGTTACGTGAAAGAACGAGAGCGGTTATGGCGGCGAATAGCTTGATACAACAGCTCCGCTGTAAAACAATAGATGTCTCTCAAATGCTCTCAAAGCGGGCACTTGCATACTACAAAGAACTGCTTGAGAAGAATGATTGCCACATCGCTCGGCCACCCACTACCCAAAAGTGCTCAGAGCTCTCGAGACAGCTGTTCTACACTCGCCTGGCCAGGTAGAGAGAGAGAGAGAGAGAGAGAGAGAGAGAGAGAGAGAGAGAGAGAGAGAGAGAGAGAGAGAGAGAGAGAGAGAGAGAGAGAGAGAGAGAGAGAGAGTCATCATCCGTCTCATGCTTTATACAGTTTTCGTCATTGAGATCCAAGCGTTTGTGGCCATGAAGATCATGCAGGATTCTACATCTTTCTTTTCGCAACCTGTGCACCTGTTGTTTTCGTCCGCCACTTATATTTGGAACCTTACCTTCGCCATTCATATATCTAAGTAATTTTAGTGTTAAGCCGCCCCTTGCCCAATTCCTTTCCTTCTGACCTTTTTTCCTTATCCGATGTTCGTTAGGCGTCCACCATTCCAGCTGCCTGACAATCTTCTAACCAAGACACAGAATAAAACTGATTATTTAGAGGAAAGTATACATCAGATGTTGATGTTCGAGAATGAGAGCGTACCATACATCTTAATTGTCGGCTCTCTTTCTGAGCAAAACTTCATTATTGCCTTTCTTCTCCTGTTCCCTTTGCCTTATAAATGGTTGTCCTTGTTGATACTATCTCCATCTCCTCTATCTCGATACTATCCCCTCACCTAACCAAAATCGACGATTTTATTTACAAAATGATTTTCAAATGCCTCAAACATCCATTCGAGGCTGTAGTAGCTTTCCATGCATTGTTGGAATTCTTCTTGAGTCTTGCCTGTTTGAATTTCCAATCCATTCTGGTTATGCAACAACGATTGAGGCTTCTTCTACTTGCAAACTTGTCTTTTGTGCTCTTATTGAGAATGGACAATGCTCTATTGACCTTGCCATGAAAAACAGTGATCAAGTTGTAGTGGAACTTGAACGGGCCAGCACCCTAGTTTTATTTGTAACAATGTGAAATCTTTGACTCTGACTTAGGAATAAGAGCTTTGTAAAACTTGATACTACAATACTTGCATATTATTTTAGAATGATGGATAGCTTTTTGGATTAACGGTTCATGCATGGTATGTTGGTCTTCACACTCATCAGAGTCCTCTCACATTTCCAAGGATGAGGGTGCTAAAACGTTCTATTCAATGTAAGCACACAACGTCAGACTGTTTGCTTACCAAATAAGGAAGGAGCCAGCTTGGACCTCATTTTCGCTATGGATTGAATGGTAAAGAAAATGTAAATTGTGAAAGATGTTCGTGCCGCAAGAATGATGGATAGCTTTTGGATCAAAGGTGCATGCATGATACGATTGTCTTCACACTCATCGGAGTCATCTAACATTTCCAAAGATGAGGATGCTAAAGTGTTCTATTCAATGTAAGCACACAATGTTGTGTTTCTTGAGAAAATGTAAATTGTGAACGATGTTGGTGCCTCTAGAATGTGAGAACTGAAGGACTTGTGTATTGGTAGATGAGATATGATGCACACACCATTTATTATCAATGCTCTTAAAGTGTGCAACTTTCAAATTTTAAAAATGTAACCTTAAATTGTGCAAAACACAAGATAGAGGCTATGGAGATAGTATCAAGAAGGACCCAAAAATAAGAAGGTAACATGATAAAGCTAAGGTCCAATCGAAAATCCAAGCCAAACTGAATTTTTGCCCATTATCGAGAAAATTAATTTAAGTATGGCTTCGCTCCAAGGGGTAAATTATGCTAGAGGACACTGCATATTGGTCTATTAAATAACTAGGGCTTTCTAGATTACTTATAATTTTTTTCAACATTTTTTGTGTTATGCTTTAAATGGGACTTTTTGATGTTGCTCTCCCTTTGCTAGTATGTTACAATTGAATCTTGAAGTGCTTCTATGTGTTGTGTAGGGACTTCTACCTTCTTGTGCTCACTATTTACTTGTTGGAGTTTGGGAAACAAGAATGCACACAAATAATGTGAGGAAGAACAAGAAGCTTTGGAGGGCAAAGTTGAATGCATTATTGAGTGTGGAACATACAAAGATAAATAGCCATTAGGGTTATGGGTGTATATACAAGTCGGGGGGGGGGGGGGGGGGGGGACCTCGTGAAGAGGAAAAGAGTGTCCCAATAGTCCTAAGTGTGATCCCACACATCACTGCTTAAAGGTTCTAACGAATTTCCCTTGGAAGTGATGTAGTGAATAAGAGGATGACACTCATGTGAAAGGAATTGCCAATCAATGTGGACTAAGATCAATCCAAAAAAGGAAGAAGTCGAAAGCTTTGCAAAAAGCTTAAAACTTCTCATGAGGCAAAGCATTTTTGAAAAGGTCTCCAACAAGATCATGCGTGGGCACAAATTGATTTTTCCATCAAAGAGTCTCTCTTCTACATAATGATAGTGGACCTCAATGTGCTTAGTGTGAGCATGGAACACTCATGTCAATGTGTTCTTATGATGAGTAAATATGGTGGTGGAAGAGGTTTGACCAACACCCAAATCATCCGTAAGGCATTGGAAGCGTGCACACTCAACAATATGGTTGTGCAAGAGGCTTGAATAGCACCCAAATCATTCATAAGGCATCAGAAGCACACACACTCAACAATAGTTCTGAAAACTTCCCTGTACTCAATTCACAACTAAAAGTGACCATAATACTTGCGTAACCAAGATATGCATGAGCTACCAAGCATGAAGCAAAGAGCACTTTTGGACACACGAGCGTCGTAACAACGAGCTCAATTTGAGTTAGAAAAAGCATGTAAGTTTTGCAATAATGAATCCCCCTTCGATAGAACAACCCAAGCTTTCAGATAGCATATAATTGTACTTCCATTTGAGGGTGAATTTGGGGTCTGGCTGAATTCATTATGGTATATATGATTATCGTATTAGCAGACATGCAATTTTCACTTCTGGATTCTTCGTCCAAGTTGTGACCAATTGATAGATGTGTATACCCTATCAATTATGCATTCTCTATAATTTTTCCTATCTTTTGTTTGCATTTTGTGCTAGGCTTTGTTATGGTTGAGTTTGCCCATCACTAGCGAAAGTGATAGAAACTCATTTCCCAGAGCTTCTTGTGAGTTCATGCTCATGCTGTGTGCGCGTTTTGGGGTGCATGTGTGAGCATGTATTCATTCTTGGTTTTATACCCAGTGCCCACTGTTGGGCAGTGATGAATTTAGAGGGGATGTCATAGTATTGAGTCGATACTATTCATAGTGGAGCTAGTTTGCTATATAGTCTTGTGGTTGGCTTCCATTCTGGTATATATAAGTAGTGAAAGAAATGCCTAAGTGCGTACCAATGCTTGACACTTAAGCTATGCATAAATTTGCTCATATGAGAGGTAGCATACTAAATATTAGGCTGAATGAGGCATACATAGATAAGGCATCCAATTGCTTGTTGATAGAGACCAACATCATGTCCATCTCCAACATCATGAGGACTCAATCATAAACTTGTCTCCTTCGGAGTGGCAATAGGTCTATAATCCTCGTCGCTCGAGGTCAGAATGATACAATAAAATATCAATGTATTTTGTTTGACACAAAGCAATGCCTCCATGAACTTACATAAAATGAACGCCCAAATAATGATGAAAATACTCAATGTGACATTTCAAAAGAGGCATGCAGAGCAGCCTTAAAATTCAGAAATATGCATCTCTTTAGGATTGGTGAGCAACATATTATCCACATAAATGATAATGATGAAAAATACATCATTTACATGCTTCACATGCAAAGCACTTTCTCTTTGACTATTTTGAAATCCATGTGTTAATACATAAGCATGTATTTTCTCATACCACGCACTTGATGCTTGTCTTAAACCATACAATGCCTTCTTCAACCTCCACACTAAAAAAAAAACTTATACCCTTTTTTTATAAAACCACAAGGCCGAAGTACGTACACATTTTTATACAAGTTTCCATTCATAACCATAGTTTTATTGTCCAATTGATTTATACTCCAATGATTGTGAGCTCGAAGTGCAAAACTGCAGCAAACATTTATCATACAACATGTAAGAGCAAAGGTCTCATCAAAATGCCTTTTTCTGAGCATAAACTTTAGTTGCAAGCTTAACTTTATAGCAATCAACACTAGCACCAGACTTGCAATCCAGCTTGTTGACCCATTTAATGCCAATGGCCTTCTTGCCAAGAGGCAAGTCACATAAAAGCCAAGTATCTATCTTCATTATAGTATCAAATTTTGATTGCATAAGGGCCATCCAATTTTTTGAATTCTATTGTTGATCAAGGCTAGAGACAACCACTGCATGGTAAATATGATGCAAAAGAAGCACCATGGAATGGAAGCTTGAACAAGTACGATAATGCAAAGGTGCATCTAATTTAGCATCTCACAATGTCTACACCAACCAATTTTGGCATAGATTTTGCCTCTTCAATATAACAAGTGAATGCATGGTAAATATTTGCATAAGAAATGGAATGATGTGTCCTCGTGCAAAACTTGCATAGTTTGAGAAGTTGCCTCAGGAGAAATATTTGACTTCCCACTGGTGAAGAGAGACAACAATGTGTCATACAAATCTTTTGAGCTAACACAAGTCACCTTGATAGATGAAAGTAAACCACATCCTCCATAAAAACTATGATTTGAATTTTGGCTAATCAAAATACGTTTACTTTGTGGGTGTTATAGGTGATAACCTTTGCTCTCTGAACTGTATCCAACAAAAATACATTTAAAGCCTTATCATCCAAGTTCTTGAGTTGTTGCTCATGCACTAATGCATATGCCAAGAAACCAAAAAATGTAGATGAGCGATGGATGGCTTGTGACCATGCCAAGGATTGATAGGCTGTAATGCCATAGTAGAACACTTGTTAAGTACATATATAACACACATTACAACTTCAAGCTAGAAACTTATGAGGTAATGCTTGACTTTTGACCATACATCTTGCCTTTTCCATGAGAGACTTGTTTTTCCTCTTAGCAACATTATTTTGTTGTGGTGTATATGACACTCGACATTGGTGTTTTATCCCACACTCAACTAGAAATGCACTGGTTTCAAAAGACATATACTCCTCCCCTTGATCAAAATGAAGGGTTTCTATTTTACATGTTGATAGATTTTCAGCCATGACTAAGAATGGTTTAAAGCATAGAAACACTTTGGACTTTGACTTTAGTGGATATATCCATGCATTCTTGGAAAAATTATCAATAAAGATTCACGAAGTATAGGTGATAGCCAAAACATGGTGTTTATGTAGTACAAGAAATTACTATGAACAAGCTCCAATTTACGTTCAACTCTTATTCTACTATCTTAGGAAAGAAAGAACGTTGCATCTTATCCAAAATGGAACCCTCACATACATCACACATGTTTACATGGTGTCTCAAGTTTAGGCAAAGAGGACATCATATCATACTTTTGCACTCGTAGCAAACTAGCAAAATTTAGATGACCAAAATATGCATGCCAAAGTCTTGCATTGAGGGGGGATTTTCGGAAACAATGTCACATTGTGAGCCAAAGTGATTCAGTGTGTTTAGTTCAGTGCGGATAAGGTGCGAGTACCGAATGGCGTTCGAGGTTAAGGTGTGTCATGGAAAAACATTAACATACATCATACATATAACCATGACATATAGATCCCTTGCCCCAAGACATAACATGTCATAATCCGGTATTATGACGTTAATACATTTGCAAATTAAAAGATAATTGAATGTTATGAGAAACAATGATTCATGATTCCATTGACCAATAATCGTAAGATTGAACAACGATATGAAATGAGTCGAGAGTCAACGAATGAGTGCCTTGCCTAGTGTCAAATATGTTCAACTTGGCCAACTGTCAAGAGGCAAGCAAAAGGCTGAGGGGACTGTGGTCATGCAAGTGGATTGAAGTGGTTGAGGTCATGCAAACGGGCTGAAGGTCCAAGGTGGCAGGAGCTTAAGAGCTGAGTCACGGGTTACTTTGGAGCTGGAAAGGGAGCAAAGATACTCTCTTCAAAGGCACAAGTGAGCGAGGGAGGTTTGAGGAAAAAGGTTCTATGATGAATTACGTTTGAGACAACCAAACTTGAACGTTTAGGAGAGCATCGAATTTTCAGGTGCATCAAAAATGTAGTGCACCTCATACATAGTACTTTGCATAAGATGCGTAGCACCGGGTCAACTATGTTGTGAGTTATAAAACCTAAATTCCAGAAAACCCTAATTTTGGTCACCATTTTCAAGAAATGGTTTTGGCAAAAAATCGTCAAAATTATTATTGCATATTCTTAAAGTACTCATCGAGAGCTATCTAATCATGTATAATGCTTGGCCATCTGAGCTCTCTAGACCCCTCATTTACAAACTCTAATAATTAGCTTTCCATGTGCATTTCATATGCCACATGTCCAAATCTTATTAGAAGTAGGAAAAGCACAAACCAAAAGCTGAGATCTAATGTCATTAAAGCATAAAGATCATTAAAAGCTGGGTGTCTACTTTTGTAAAGCTCTAGTGAAAAAACTAATCGCCCATAAAGCTGTTTTCTGGCGCTAGCTTTATAGGGGAGATGCTTCTCTGTATAAAGACACTTTGGGGCACACAAATAAAGTCTACTCATACTTTTCTGAGTTAGTGTTGGAGGTGCTACTGGTGTGCGAATTTGCTGCTATTGGGTTGTGTTTTGCTGCTCCCATCTTCTTCCACACACACTCTTGTGTGTGTGGCCTGCTGGTTATTGTAAGTTTACTGCATATTTCTTGTTCGATTCTTCTTATTACTGCTGAACCAGGTTATTCCAGCCATATACTCCAAGTTAAAGAGTTCTTGCAGTTGCTTACATCAGAGAAGTTATTTTCTGGGTTTGCAGCAGATTTTCACACTTACATGCAGCACATAAGTTGAATATTACTTCTCGAGCTTATTATACATCACATTTCAGCACAGACAGATTGTTTCTCAACCTTTTGGCACAATTCTCTAGTGTTAAGTATCTAGAACCATTCAATTTTCAGCCTCTACATTATTTTTGTTCATATACACATTGTATAGTTGTTTCATCATGAATCAAGTTATTTTAGAATAGCACTTCTTACTCTTTTACATCTCTCTTTCGTTATTCTCTACCTTCTCTCATCTATCTTCTTTGGTTGAAGTAAGTGTTTGTGTATAAGGTATTAGTGTGTGGAAGATTCTATGATATGTGAAGGGCGCTCACTTCCAACAGGACAAGTCATGGCTTCTTGTGGGAATGCTTCACATCTTTGGAGAGATCACCTTGGAGTGTGACTTGCATGCACCTAATGTTTTTGAACTGTCTAATGTTTTTTATGCTTTTTAGTTTTTGTAATTTTTGAGTTCACGTGAATTATTGCACGTGAATTGTTCTTCGTTTCTTATATTCTCTTGTGGAGTTCTCTCTATCTTGGAGTCCTTGTTTCTAGGCCGAGTTCGTAAAAAGAGTACTAGATCATTTGTTAAAATCTCATCTTCTCTATCATAAAAACAAAGATCTTTCAGAGTAAATAAAAAATTCATCTTAGCTAATTAATGTAAGTATTACATTTATGGAAAGAATAGGGAACATGTAAACGTGTCATGCAAATTTGTGAGATGGTTTATTGTCATGCAAATTGGATATTTTGTTTGTCCTTTCATGTACAATTTAATAGGTTACATCTTTATTTTTTCTTGATTGCTTGTTCAACCCCTAAGCATCCTAGGAGGCATTTGATGATTTGTCAGCGTGGGATATAGTGGTGCCTAGATGGATGAACTTCTTGGACTGGCATGTGTAAACTTATTTAACTAGCATGTATAGGTGTGTGGGCCTAGCAGAGTATGGTTGAAGGACGTTGAAGTTTAAGACAGATGGAGTCATCGAATGGCATGAGCATTGACCGCAGATGTATGTGGCATGTCGGCAATGCTTATTTTAGAAGATTTTTGAGAAAATTTATGGAGATGAACTAAATCTTTCATAGAGAATGCAGATTTTAGCCGACTTTTACAGTTGCATGAGTGTTGACCTCGGATGTATGTGACATGTTAAAGTGTGCTGAGTTCAGCTTAAATCTTTCATAGGCAATGCATATTTTATAAGATTTTTGAGAAAATTTTTGACCATCAAAGATGAACTAAATGTCAAGAAGAAACACTTCTTGAAAATGTATCCCTGTCTTCTATTCATAACCCTTGGCAACAACCCTTGTTTTGTACTTTGGGTCTACCATCAACATTCTTGATTTTACATGCTCACCTATGCGAAATGAACTTGTATCATACAGTGGCGATTCACAAACTAAGCAAATGTGGCATGAATCAGACCAGAGATTGCTGGCAGTGAGTTGTTCCTCTCTCTCTCTCTCTCTCTCTCTCTCTCTCTCTCTCCCCCCCCCCCCCCCCCCCCCACTCTTGTCTTTGTGCACACATAAACCTGCTGTGTTTGAGTGTGCATGCATGCATGCACATGGGGATGTGTGCATGCACATGGACCTGCATGACAAACTGTTTTACTTGTGATAATCAACTTAGAGTGACATAGATCATGCTGTTCCATTTCTACTTGTTCATTGTAACTTGTCCCATTTTTCACTTTGCTCTTATTTGTATCCCCACAGATTATCCTGTATATTCAGAGATTTGTACATTGCCTCATGTACTCCAGCCTGTATTCACAAGAAAGAAGCCTAAGAGAAAATTGATTCAGTTCCCAGAACATAAAAAACTTTGGTTGATCTTACTTGTACTGGTGGATCACTTGAATTTTACACCTTAGAGGAGCATTTAATCAACACATCTAAATTGGTAGACGCCTTACAAAGTATGCATTGAATACATCAAGATGTTTTCAAAGATGCAGTTGGAATATTTTGTTGTAACGATCTTTATTATTAAGCCTGGCTTTAATGCACTCATATATGCATGATTATAAACATTGGCATTCACGAAATGCTAATGTCACAAATGCATTTTGATTAATCCTCTGTTTTTGTCATCACAATTCAGTTTGCCAGCACGGTATGATATGTTCTGCAAAGAGGTAAACTTTCTAAAGCAGAAAGCGAAGTGCAGGCAGGACTTGAAGATAGAAGAACTTGGAGTGGCCACTTTATTTGCTGCTGAGTGCTATGCTTGGTTTTGTGTTGGTGAGATTGTTGGTAGGGGCTTTACATTTACAGGGTATTATGTGTAACAGTTGAGTTTTTTATCATCTTTATAATGGAAACAAAATCACAGTTTTGTTAT
>CM035407.1:123888685-123891185 GCA_020310875.1 Ceratopteris richardii
GTAATTTCAATTTTCAAGGTACCTAATCTATCACTAGATCTTGCACTCTTGCGTGTTTTTCTCACAAATTGTTGAGACTCTTTAAATAACATGGTAAAGATATCTTTCTCTTCCTATGGAATTTGAGGGATATCTTTAATTTGTCCAATGTCGATGGAGTCAACATTAACCTACATAAACAATCAAGTAAATTAGTGATGTATAATGTATTATGTGCTTTAGGCTTTAGCCTTAAAGAATTGCAAATTGATTTTAGAAATGCATCAATATACTTCAAGTTACCTGTAGAGGTGCAATATGACTTCCTTTGCTCTCCAACAACTTGAGATTGCAGTGTGTATACACTAACTTCTCAAGTTGTGTAGGACTCAATCTATTTCTCTTTTTCGTATGAAAAAGAGCCCATGTACTCCAATTCCGTTCGGCGGGTCGAGTGCTACAATCTTGTGATAATATGTGTAGTGCCAACTTTCTCTACATAAATGATAGTAGGAAACAAAGAAAAATAATTTTGATTGAGCCATGACTCATGAGTCATAATACTTCATGATAATTTGATAATTACTCACCAATAGAGGAGTGCCTACTCCATATTTCTCCTACCAAGTTACAGGAGTAACTTGGTTCTCTCGTAGTCGTGCAGTGGGCTGCCCAAAGTATCGCTCCATGCAACGGAACTGCAACCGCTCACTCTCCAACTGGGCCTGGAGACCTAGATCTCCTTCCGTCCAACAGTTCACATACTCTATCCAACTATCTTCTAAGGCTTCGTCAACATTTTGCTCTTCGGATCTCCACAATGGATGGAATATGTGAGCAACAGCATGGATTGGTTTGTGAAACCAATCCCATCTCCTCTGCACTGCATCACATAACTCACGCTTCCTAAAAATTAATGTGAAAAAAATAAAAAGACATCATATTAGAATCTAACTCAAGAGTCAAAGGTGAATGCAAAAATATGTATACTTATAAATACCAAAGTTAAAAATACTCACTCAATCTCTAAGAGTCCACCAATGTTTTTTATGCATCCTTGTATACGACCAATGTATTCGTATACAAGTCCAAGTGTGCTCCCCTCCATATCCACAATACGAAGCCTAGAATAAAGAGGTTGAAGAGCTCCAATGAGTATCTCTGCCTTTGACCAAAAGGCATCATCTTCCATAACCAATGCTGAAAAACGTGTATACAATGGATCTGTAACTGCTAACTGATACCATTCCTCTGAGACAAATGTTCGAAGAAGCCCTTTCCTCACTCGAAGCACTCTATCTAGGACTATGAACATATAGCAAAATCGAGTCATGGAAGGCTTTTGGAGCTCAAGGTTTGAATGTGCATGAAAAATATTTTGGACTTTAGGCTTAGAGGTCACAAATTTTACAATGAATCTGGCCTTCTCAAGGATTGACTTCACCCATACCATGGCCCCAATGTCTTCCATTAAAAGATCTAAGCTATGACTAGCACAAGGAGTCCATGTAATTTTAGGGACTCATCCTCTAACATGCGTCCCATGGCCACACAATTAGATGCATTATCTGTGACCACTTGCACGACATTCTTGCTCCCAGCATCTTCTATAGCTTTTTTAACATGTGAGTAAATGAATTCACCAGTGACAATGGTCCCAAGTGCATGTGCAGGAATGGCACGCAAGAACATTGTCCCCTTGCAAGAGGAGACAAGAATGTTATACACATTTCTCTTGCGTATATCCGACCTTCCATCACACAATATGGAGAAACCATATTTCTCCCAAAGTGGAGCGTAAAGATAACATTTCTATTTCCACTGCATCCTTTTGTCTACTCAACTCTTTAGTGCGTAGCATAGTACCTGAGGGTCCCTCCCAAGGAGCACCTATGCGGCTCAGTGCTCTCATAGCCCTCTTCCACGCAGTTGTGTTTGCAACATTGAATGGTAAGCCACAAAAGATAAATAGTTTAGATATTTCTCTAGTAGCTTCTTCCATTGCTTTTTTTGCAAAGCAGCTTTCATGCTACCTCTTGCAAACACATTAGTCTCAGGGACCCTAGGATATGCATTAGAGCTTGCACTTTCATTATGAGCTCTTTTTGAAGGTCTTACATAGGACTCATCAATGTGAATCTCTGGTTCTTGATCTTCATGTCCACTTGAGGAATGGGAACCCATACTTCCTACACCTTGACTAATCTGTAGCTGTGCAGTCAAGTCTTCAAAGACATTTTGAGGCACGGAGTGGCATTTTCCAATGCCTCCACCTCGTAGTCCCAGTAGGTGTGCTTTGATATGTGAAGCACTACCAACATAGACCCCTTCACAGTACTTGCATTGCCAAGTATTGGGTCCAGTGTTCGTCATCTTCACATGAGATCGAAGCTGGGATGCGGGAGCTCTACCCATGATGATTCAATAATAGGCAATAGGCTGAGTCGATAGAGATTCAATAGATTATAGCCTAGGCCCTAATATCTATAGGCTGATAGGCTGAGGCTTGAGCAACTCTCTC